>JAJIBD010002180.1:0-57980 GCA_021461705.1 Cryptotis parvus | reverse complement strand
CTCTTCCATGAGTAATTCCTGAGTGAAGAGTAATTCACTTAGTGAATTACTCAGTGAAGAGCCAGAAGTAATTCCTGATGTCAGCAGGTGTGACCCAAATAAAGCAAAAAAAAAAAAAAAAAAAAGCAGGAATTAATTCTGGCTGTGTTTCACGGTCCGTTCTGGGGATTCAACCAGGCTTAGCTGCATGCAAAGCAAACACCCTACCCGCTGTGCTATCGTACTGTTGCCCCAGTCCCTGTCAGTATTTATTTTTAGCTATTCTTTTCCTCACTTTTTTTTTTTGGGAGGGCCCTGTAATTCAGAAGTAATTCCTGAGCACCTGTCAGTGCACCTATCTACTTCTGTCAGACTCAGGGGACCATATTGGGGTGAAAATCGAACCCGGTTCAGCAGCATACAAGGCAAATGCCTTACCTGCTGTGCTATCACTCCAGCCCAATCCTCTCACTTTTTTGTGCTGGGGTTTCAGGTCAGGTCTCATATGCAGGGTCTGCACAGTACCTCAGCTCTTGCCCCTTAGTTTTATCTATCTATCTATCTATCTATCTATCTATCTATCTATCTATCTATCTATCTATCTATCTATCTATCTATCTATCTATCTATCCTATCTATCTATCTATCTATCTATCTATCTATCTATCTATCTATCTATCTATCTATCTATCTATCTATCTATCTATCTATCTATCTATCTATCTATCTATCTATCTATCTATCTATCTATCTATCTATCTATCTATCTATCTATCTATCTATCTATCTATCTATCTATCTATCTATCTATCTATCTATCTATCTATCCTTACCCCTTATTTTAAATTAGACTTTTACAGGGCATCAAAAGCAAATCATTTTGGCCTCCCAGTTGTTTTTTTTTGATTTTGATAAATACTTTGTTCGTTTCTGCTACTCAGTCGTCAAGATAAAAAAAATTAAAGTTCTTAGAAATTAGTAAACTGATTAATTGGAAATGCATATTTAATGAGGAAGATTTAGATTCATGCTGGCAACAAATTAGATAAGGTCAGAAACCATGAGAAGTTTTCACCATTTAACTCTGAAAAGTTAGCTGCATGCAAAGCATTTTCTCAAAATCAAACAGCATTTTCACAAATTAGCATCTTTTCAATATTAAACAGCCATAGGAGCCAGGAGATAGTGTAGAATGTATGTATATTCAAAGCACATTCCTGACCTGGGTTTGCACTCTCTCCACCCCAGCTCCCCAGCCCCCTGCAATGCTGGGTTTCCCTGGCACCATAGGGCCAAGTACTGAGCTGCTGGGCTGGTTGACCAGGTATTGAAGGCTGTCAGGGAGCCGCTAGGGTTCCCGACAGTACCAGGGCAGAAGTTCTCTTCTACCTCCGAGGCCGACGGGGAACGGGCTAAACCTGTCATCCAACAGAAGGCTATGCGTTGGGTCCCCTGAGCACTGCTTGGGAGCACCCCTCTCTGCTATAAAGAGTCTCCCCTGCTATTAGTTTAGCCTCCTTACTATTAAACAAACGGTCATTGTATAAAGCTCTCTTTTTTTTTGTAATTGGCTTCCAAAATGATTATTTTTGAGTGATACAACATAGGTTTTTATTGAAACTTGCTTAGAAAGCTATGAGGGGCAAAAGAGAGAGAAGAACATGTTCGAGAGAGAACACAGGCTTCTCTGGAGTGGAGAGCAAGCAAAGACAGACAAGCAAAGGAGGAACATGGGCTTGAAGAGTAAGTTCCTTTTTTTTTTTTTTTTTGGTTAATATTTATCTTATTTAGTTTTTATGGGGCCACATCCAGTGGTACTCCTGGCTCTGCACTCAGGAATCACTCCTGGCAGTGCTCAGGGAAACATAAAGGTGCCGGGATTGAATCCTGGTCGGGTGTGTGTTAAGGTAAGCACCTTACCCACTTGTCTATGGCTCAAGCCCCCAAGGCGATTTTTTTTTTTTTTTGGGTCACACTGGCAATGCTCAGGGGTTACTCCTGGCTCTGCACTCAGGAATTACTCCTGGCGGTGCTCGGGGGCCATATGGGATGCCAGGGATCGAAAGGCAAACGCCCTACCCGCTGGACTATCGCTCCAGCCCCCCAAAGTGATTCTTAAAGAATGATTACGGAAAAGCATAAGACCAGAGAAATTACTGAATATCTGTTTGGAAAATAGGCTTTTCTGAGGACAGAAATAGGCTTTTTGGAAAATGGGCATGGAACTTGATGTAACCCATTTGTTTCTACCTTTGCACTGAGACTCAAGTTTCAGTAGGCGTGCTGCTTTTTATCCGCAGGATTTTTTTTTCCCTTTTAAATTTTTTTTCATTTATTTTTTAAGTTAAAGAACTATGATTTACAAAGTTATTGATAGCTGCGTTTTGGACATATTTTTTTTTTTTTGGGTCACACCCTGCAATGCTCAGGGGGTTACTCCTGGCTCTGCACTCAGGAATTACTCCTGGCAGTGCTCGGGGGACCATATGGGACACCGGGGATCGAACCCAGGCTGGCACAGGCCGGCCGCGCAAGGCAAATGCCCTACCCGCTGGGCTATCGCTCCAGCCCCATGGGCATATAATATTTTAACACCAACTGCACCGCGAGTGTCCCAGTATTCCCTCCCCACTTCAGCCGCCGCTCCCACCCTGTCCTGGTGTCATTGCATTTGCAAGGTTTGCGCCTCGGTCTCATGTTTTCAGTGTTGTTGAGTCTGTGTTTTGCATATATGGCTTTACCACTCACCCATATCACCAATATAACTGAAGCCCTGATACTTGCTCACCCATTACTTCCTGTTCTTTCCCCCTCTTCTCTCTCCCCTCTCTAGGGACTGGGGCCAAGGGTGATCTCGCATCCCGTTCCTTTTCTTCTGTCATGGGCCTCTCTGCTCCCTGTTTCTTTGGCTCAGAGAACTAGTGACACACTTAAAACATCCACTAGGATGATCACCTGTGTGCTTGGTCCCTTTCTCTTCTCCCTTTTGCTTTCAAATGATGCTTTAGTGGTTTTATTTCTCAACTCAGTCTTTATTTTCTGAACTTGATTAACTTTAGGAAGTAGTTGGTAAAACAAATTCAAGTTTCTTTGGTTATAAAGTACTTTTTAAGTGTTCTTGACCATATTGAGGGTATTAGCAAACATCTATTCAAATTTAAATTATTTTTGTTGTTCAGCAAGTAGCTATTGTTTACTGTATATTTATCAGGTAATATACTCAGTGGTGATATACTGTGATTCAATAAACATGTTTCAACTCAGTTTTGAGGGAATACACCAAGTAAACAAATAATAAGAGAATTCAGTTACAAGGTCTGTAAAGGGGTTCCATGGAAATGGAGGGGAGAGGCTCTGTTCCGGCTCCAGGCAGAGTAAATGAGGTCTGAACTGAACGCTATTTTGGTAAGAGTTGCTCATAATAGTAAATAGCATGAACTAATTTGTAACTACCATGAGACACCTTTATAAGTGTCTTTTTTTTTGGGGGTCACCCGGCGATGCTCAGGGGTTACTCCTGGCTCTTCACTCAGGAATTACTCCTGGCAGTGCTCGGGGACCATATAGGATGCTGGGGATTGAACCCGGGTTGGCTGTATGTAAGGCAAACGCCCTACCCGTTGTGCTATCGCTCCAGCCCCATAAGTTTCTTTTTTTGTAATCTCTTAATTCTCATAACCACCCTACAAGTTGGAAACTGAGTTGTGAAGGACTAAGAACTTGCCAAGATTTTAGTTAATAAGTGGTGAAGTTGGGGTTTGATTTCAGGTAGTTTTACTCCAGAGTCTCTGAACAGCTTTTCCCTAGCTAGCCAGCAGAGTACCCTAGGGTTCCTCTTTATCTTTGGACTGAGATGGGCAGGAAGATAGTATGGAAGCAGCTTTTAAGTATTAAGCCAGTATTTAAGGTTTGAGTTATGTTTTGGCCCAGGTAGGAAAGAATTTGCCTGTGAGTACTAGATGCCTTTGAAGCTACTTTGTCAGTTAAAACTTAAGATATGGGTGTGACTGAAATCTATTCATAAACATCTTTGTAATTGTATATCTCACAATGGTATAATAAAAATTAATAAAAATATTTAAAAAGTAAAAAAAACTCAAGATATGGAGACATCTGCTTGTGTGTTTCTGTGATTGTAAGTAAACACAGGCTCCATATTGATGTCTTGTGTCATGGGTTAAGGGTTATTTCCTGCAGAAGGATAATTTGAATTGTCTTGATGAATAGGGTTTGGATAGGCAGAGATGGGCAATGGGAATTCTAGGTAGAAAAATACAGGAGAATGAAAGCATGATGGAAAAGTTTAGGGAACATTGGAAGATGGGGATTAGGGTAAGTAAAGGTAAATAGTTAGGTAGAAACTGAATTTTCTGAGTTTCATTTCAATAAAATTGAGTTAATGTTCCTACCAAGAGAGCTGAAACATGTGAAATATGTATATATATTTTTCTGTTCTTGAGCACAGGTCTTGATTAATTTTATATTTTTGTATACTAATTCTTTCTTGGAATAACAAGTTACGCTACAAAGGGTAAAACAGTTTTATTTATAGTGGTTTCTGGGCTATACCTGGTGGTGCCCAGTGCTTACTCCCTGGCTCTCTGCTCAAGGGTGACTCCTGGAGGGACATGGGGCATCATATGAGGTGCTTTGGGTGCAACCTGCGGGGCCGCATGCAAGGCCAGCACCCTGCCCCACTCCCCGATTTACCAGATACTTTGGTATTATTATATTTTGAGCTAATGTAATGGTTAACAAGATAATATGCTGGAAAGCTGATCTGCCTAACGTTTATAACTAATACTTGAGAAGTTATTGCAGGCAGGGCTTTACTGCATACTAGAGAATTCAAAGGTGGAAAGACTGTCTTGTTACAGGAATTTATAATCCATTGTAGAATTGAGCAGGCAGCATGGTGGTGATATGCGATGACTTTACATTGTTTCTTGCTTTAATCTTGATATAACATCTCTAGACTCTTACAGAAATGCCATGTAGATGTATTACTTATACTTTACCCATCTTTTTTTAAACAGGAAAATAGTTCTGCTTGCAGGATGGGCATTGTTTTTATTCCTTGTATACAAGGTTTCTAAAACAGATCGTGAATATCAAGAATACAATCCTTATGAAGTATTAAATTTGGATCCTGTAAGTAGCATTTTTATACTGTACAAATTAATGATCTGTGAAAATACTGTTGACCTATATTTAAAAGAAATTAAGCTATTGATCCATATCTAAAAGAAATTAAACTGTGCCAAAAAAAATTCAGACTTTGGTCAGTTACTTATTTTTTATTTGAATAGAGACCACATTACTTTTTTTTCTCTCTTTGGGTCACACCCAGCAATGTTCAGGGGTTACTCCTGGCTCTGCACTCAGGAATTACTCCTGGTGGTGCTCGGGGACCATATGGGATGCTGGGAAGCGAACCCAGGTCTGCTGTGTGCAAGGCAAACACCCTCCCCCACTGTTTATCGCTCCGGCCCCAAGAGACCACATCTCTTAACTGTCTTTCGCAGGTAGTGGCACATGGGTTTTTCACCACACCTAGGAATGATCAGGGTTTATTACTTCTGGTTCTGTGCTCAGGGCTCACTCCTGGTGGTGCTAGTGGAAACCATATTTGGTGCCAGAGACCAGAGTGGGGTCAGCCGCATGTTAGACTAATCCCTGTACTGTCTCATTGTTCATATGCATAAGACTTTTGGACCACAGATGTTTTTATCCTGTTTTGGTCAGCATTTGTTAAAAATATAAGAGTATTTGAAGATGAGACCAGAAGTTAGTAACATGTCTGAGATTGGTTTCATGCAGTGTTAAAAGCGGAGGTTAATTTATGTTGGACGGTAAAAATCTTACCATCCTGTGATATTTGATATTAGGTGGAACATTAAAATTTTTTTTCAAATAAAGTCATAAAAAAATTGGTACCATTTGTCATAGAAAATCAGGTTAACCTTGAGTGTAATCCAAGTTCTTGACTGAACTGATTGTTGGGTCCCATCAGTCCCAGCAAAAAAAGTCTTTGTCTGTAAGAAGGTCGAACTGAAATGAATGGTAGAGATCATCTGACTTTTTTTTTCCAGTAGAGAAGATGAGGTCTTGACAATCTGTGTTTGTCCAAGGTCTCATATCTTCTTAGTGGTCAAGCTGAATTTAGTGCTTTTTCTATATAACACTAACAAACTGTTTTCATAGTTTCTACTCAGTATGTGGCTTGATAAGAGACATACAAGTTAAAGCACTTTTATTTTCTCTTTTTTTCTGCTTTGTACAAACTTGCATAATCCAAGTATTGTGTGTGATGCTCTTGTATCTAGTACATTAAGAGATTCTTTTTAAGATTGCAAGGTTTGGGGGCATATTTATGTCAAAAATGTCTATGAAGAAATTAATAATAAAAATTGAGTTTAGAAGACAAGTTACACTTACTAAATGTTCTAATATTGGAAAGCAGTTGAAACCATACATCACTTCATCACTTGATCACTTGAATCCCGTTATTCATCAATTTGCTTGAGCGGGTGCCAGTAACATTTCCATTGGACCCTATCACGTACCAGTGTAGCCCAATGGCATCTGGTTGATTCAGGAATATGAAGAGCCTCAAACTGTTCCTTCAAGGTCTTGACAAGGAAGCCTGACCATTTTGTAGGTGAGCGGCCATGTGATCTTTTGACATCCCGTGGGATCCAGTCGGTAATGGCTCTAGTCCAGCGGTTGTCTCCAAATCGCATTACATGTCCAGCCCATCTGATTTTCGATGCATACATATATATATATTTCAAACCATACATATATATATATATTTTTTTTTTTTTCCTTTTGGGTCACACTAAGCGATGCTCAGGGCTCCTGGCTCCGCACTCAGGTATTACTCCTGGCACTGTGTGGGAGACCATATGGGATGCCAGGAATCGAACCTGGGTCAGCTGCATGCAAGGCAAACGCCCTACCTGCTGGACTATCGCTCTGGCCTAGAAACCATATATTCTTTAGATTGTAGTTTTGAAAAGAAGTTAACCTTTGAGTTTGTTTTTTGGCTGGACTTAATGTACTGTTACTGTTCTTTGATTGTTGAATGTCATTGTCCTATTTGTTTTACTTCAATGTAGTGCTGCATTTTGTTATCTCAAATCATCAGTATCTAGTACACTATAAAGTTCACATAGTAGGTACTCAGTAAAATAAAATGCTTTGGAAAAGTAAGTGTGTATAGATATATAGGTATATATTTTTGAATTTTGGGCCACACCCAGTTGTACTCAGAGCTGAACTCCTGGCTCCTCACTCAGGGAATCATTCCTGGGGATTGGAGAACCATCTGGAATGCTGGGGATTGAACCTGGGTCAGCTATGTATAAGGCCTTTCCCACTGTATGATCTCTCCAGCTCTTCCCCAAATAAGGTTATTTATATTTTTTATTCAGATTAACACATGGGGTAAAAATTATGGAACCAAGTATATAGGATTAAAACTTTTTCTTTGCCATTTTTTTGGGTGAGTGGGTGGGGGTCACACCCGGCAGTGCTCAGGGGTTATTCCTGGCTCTGCACAAAACTTTATTTTTTTTTCTAAGAATATTTTAAGTTCAAAATCGTGGGGCCGGAGTGATAGCACTGTGGGGAGGGCGTTTGCCTTGCATGTTGCCGACATGGATTCGATCTCTGACATCCCACATGGTCTCCCGAGCACTGCTAGGAGGAGTTTCTGAGTACAAAGCCAAGAGTAATCCTGAGCATTGACAGGTGTGACCCAAAAAAAAAAAACATGTTTTATGGTATTATGTCTATTTTTACTAATTTGCAACTTTTCATTTTAGGGGGCAACAGTAGCAGAAATAAAGAAACAGTATCGTTTGTTGTCACTTAAATATCATCCAGATAAAGGAGGTGATGAAGTTATGTTCATGAGAATAGCAAAAGCTTATGCAGCGTAAGTATTAGAGGATGCATCACTTGATTTGATTTTGTTTGGGGGCCCCTCCTGACTTTGTCAAAGATTGCTCCTGGTGGTGGTGGGGAACTATGCAGTGCTAAGGATCAAACCTGGTCTTCTGCTTGCTCAGCCTGGAGATCTCTCTCTCTCGCTCTCTCTTGCTCTCTCTCACTGTCTTGCTCTCGCTCTTTCTCGCTCACTCTCATTCTCGTGCTCTTGCTCTCGCTCTCTTACTCTCGCTCGCTCTTATTCTCATGCTCCTTCGCTCTCTCACTCTCTTACTCTCGTTCTCGCTCGCTCTCTCTCTTGCTCTCTCTTCTCGCTCTCTAGCTCGCTCTCTTGCTCTCACTCACTCTCTCGCTCACTGTTCTCTCTCTTGTTCTTTCTTGCTCTCTCGCTCTTTCTCGCTCTTGTTCTCTTGCTCTCATTCTCTCTTGCTCGCTCTCTCGCTCTCCCTCGTTCTCCCTCTTGTGCTCTCGTGCTCTCTCTCGCTCTCTCTCCCCCCCAGCCCTGAGACATTACAATAAAATAGCAAATAAAATAGCTACACGCTACTATTAAATGTTGACCTATGTGTGAATCTTTGTAACTCCGGCTACTAAGAGTAGTGCTTTTGCCATGTGGAATCAAGTAGTTACTGATATGTTTATTGTGCTGCTTTCTAAGTTAACCGACTAGAAGAGAATTCATCATACTTAACACCTTCTTTTTAGTTTTTACTTTTAAGCTATATTTTTTTCTTATTTTGGCTTGTCTTCAAACTGTTTGAAGATGAGTTTAATTTTTGGAAAGCAGAATAGGCTATAAAATTAGAAGCAGGTATGTATGGGGCCAGAGTGATAGTGCAGTGGGTAGGGTTTTTGCCTTGCACGCGGCCCACCAGGGTTTGATCCCCGGCATCCTGTATGGTCCCTTGAGCACCACCAGGAACAATTCCTGAGTGCAGAGCCAGGAGTAACCACTGAGCATTGCTGGGTGTGACCCAAAAACAAACAAACAAAAAGCAGGTATTTGTGTTAGCTCTTAAAAGATAAAGGTTAGCTAGGTTCTTCAGGACAGATGACATTCCCACATAATGGCTTACATTGAATTAAAGAGTAAAACTTTTATTTTTAGGACTTAATTATGTGTAATGTAAGCTAGTTTCAAAACCTTAAATAATAGGATAGCAGACTGAAATTGGCATGCAAATATAGGAGTTTGGAAAATATTTTTCTTTTTTTTAAATGACCAGAGATACAGTTACAAAGGTGTTCATGATGGAAAATATTTTCTTCTTTTTGTGCATGATTAAGTATATTGACTGTGTGCCTCTTCTGGATTCTTTTTTTTTTGGGGGGCAATTCTTATTATCTATAAGGATTTTGTAGGACTGAAAATGTAATGAGAAGTGCTTTCTGGAGGTTCTCAGTGTGCGCCGTGTTTCTTTCCCACATGGCGTATCCTCTATACTGACATTTCTCAGTTGCTGTTTCTTCCCCCTTCTCTATGCCTCCTTCAAGCATTTATTTTGCTTACACATTTTTTGCTGTGCCTCAGTTGTCTTCAGATCAGTTAATTTCAGAGAAAGTCAGGTTCACTTGTCTTCCCGTTGTTCATCAATTCGCTCGAGTGGGCACCAGTAACATCTCCATAGGTCCTGTCGTGTGCTAGTGTAGCCCAAGGGCATCTACTCGCTCCAGGAACATGAAGAGCCTCAAACAATTCGTTCAGGTCATGGGAATGAGGTCTATAATTGATACTGGTTTTTGGCATATCAAACATGACATGGGTAGCTTGCCAGGCTCTGCCGTGTGGGTGGTATACTCTCAGTAGTAGGCTCGCAGTTTGTGAATTTGCTAATAAACCTCAAGGCCACGAAGCAGCCGTGCAATGGGAAGAGATTGGTTTTTCTCTTGGGTGGAGTTCTGATGAGCTGTGGAGTCCGGATGTTGAAAATGGTGGCCCTCAGATAGATAGATAAACATATAAGTAAGTAAATAAATAAATAGATAGATAGATAGATAGATAGATAGATAGATAGATAGATAGATAGATAGATAAGTAAATAAATAAATAAGTAAAAAGAGGGCACAAGGAAGTGGACACACATTCCCTGCTCATGGGTCGGGAGAATCAACACTGTCAAAATGGTAATACTCCCTAGAGCTTTATACAGATTCAACACGGTCCCTATAAGAATAGCCATGACTTGGGGCTGGAGTAATAGCACAGCGGGTAGGGAGTTTGCCTTGCACTCGGCTGACCAAGGTTCGATTCCCCTGGCATCCCATATGGTCACCTGAGCACCGCCAGGAGTAACTTGAGTGCAGAGCCAGGAGTAACCTCTGAGCATTGCCGGGTGTGACCCAAAAAGAAAAACAAAAAGCAGGGCTGGAGCAATAGTCCAGCAGGTAGGGCGCTTGCCTTGCACGCGGCCGGCCCATGCCAGCCTGGGTTTGATCCCTGGCATCCCATATGGTCCCCGAAGCACCGCCAGGAGTAAATCCTGAGTGCAGGGCCAGGAGTAACCACTGAGCATTGCCGGGTGTGACCCAAAAAAAAAAAAAAAATACCCATGACATTCTTCAAAGAAATTGACCAAACACTCCTGATATTTGTATGGCATAATAAAACCTCCACACTGGAACACTGTATGATCAAAACCCAGGTATGAACTTTTTAATTGTGTATCTTTGTGATTGTGTATCTCACGGTGGTAAATAAAATACTTAAAAAAAAAATAAAGCCTCCACAGATAGCTAAAGCAATCCTTGGGAAAAAGAAGATGGGAGGCATCATCTTTCCCAACTTCAAACTGTACTACAAAGCCGTAATAATTAAAACAGCATGGTATTAGAATAAAAACACTTGTTTGTATGGAATAGAGTTGGGTATCCTGACACCCATCCTCAAATACATGATCATTTAATCTTTGATAAAGGAGCAAAAAGTATGAAATGGAGCAAGGAAAACCTCTTCAACAAGTGGTGCTGAGAAAACTGGGCAGCTACATGTAAAAAAAATGAATTTGGACCTCTGTCTAACACTATGCACAAAAATCAAATCAAAATGGATTAAAGATCTCAATCAGACCTGAATCCATAAAGTACGTTGAAGAAAATATAGGAAAACCCTCCACAACACTGGAAGCTAAAGGTATCTTCAGAGATGAAACACCACTAACAAAGCAACTAGAAGCAAAGATAAACATATGGGACTACATGAAACTGAAAAGCTTCTTCACCTCAAAAGAAACAGTGATTATGGGGCCAGAGCGATAGCACAGCAGGTAGGGCATTTGCCTTGCATGTGGCCAACCAGAGTTCAATCCCAGGCATCCCATATGGTCACCCAAACAGCACCAGGAGTAATACCTGAGTGCAGAGTCAGGAGTTACCCCTGAGCATCTTCGGTGTGACCCCAAAAAAAAAAAGGTCTTCCCAGGCCAGAGAGATAGTACAGCAGTTGGACAAATGCCTGGTACACGACCAATTTGGTTTGATCCCCCAACATCCCAGATGGTCCCTCAAGCCCCGCCAGAAGTGATCCCTGAGTGCAGAGCAAGAAGAAAGCCCTAAACACTGCCAAGTGTGGCCCCAAAAACCAAAAAGAAACAAAGAGTAGTCTTCCTACCACAAGTAATCACATCTGTGTTAGTTTCTCAGTTTCTCCAACATTATCGAGGCTTTGGGAGAATCATAAACTGATGTCAGTGTATTAGAATCTGAGCGCCCCTTCTCGTGAACAGAAAGCATCTGCCTAGTTAAGTCATCTAATTCTTCTCTGCACTTGACGTTCAAATAAGGGCAAGATTTTCTGACATTTCTATTTAGAACACACTTATGTTGAGATCACATTATAACAGATGGCATCACTAGCAGATCTAGGATATAGTAGACATTAGCTTTTTTTTATCAAGATTATTTAGTATCTTTTTTAGTGTTTATGATTTTAGTGCTGGGGCAGTTATATTTCTCCCTCAGCTTTCAGGTGTTATAATATTTTTAAGTTTGGTTTTGTTTTCAGGTTGCTGAATATCTGATTCTCTATGAAGTATGATCTCTAGTCCTAACTGCCAGGGATCAGACCCCGTGAATGGTCCTGAAGCAGGGGCGCCATGAGGATTAAGAAAAGAGACAATAATAAGAGAAAAAGCATGGATCAGGGGCTAAGAGCCTCGTGGACTGAGACCGGACACTCCTCAGCTTGCTGATTTTATTGCTTAGGACCAGTAGCATTAGAATAACAGATTTCTCAAGTTGGATTAGACTCTTAAAAATCCCAAAGTGTTGGTCAACTATAAATACAAACAGGTTTTTAAAAAAAAAAATATTTATTTTTTTCCTTTTTGGGTCACACCTGGAAATAAAAAAAATTTTATTTTTTCTTTTTTGGTCTACACCTGGGTTACTCCTGGCTCTGCACTCAGGAATTACTCCTGGGGGTGCTCAGGGGAACCATATGGTATACCGGATCGAACCCGGTCAGCCGTGTGCAAGGCAAATGTCATACTTGCTGTGCTATAGAATTTACTTGTGTTATTCTTCCTTCTTACTTGCCCATTTATAAACAAGTAGTGTCATTTCTGTTTCTTCTTATAAGATTCTAATTAAAGAATAAACTGAATTTTGAAGAGTTAGGCCACCTGTTGAATTCTTTATTTCCCCGACCCTGAAATAGCCCTTAATACGGCAGCCACTAAGAATTCTTCTCACTATAGTCAGTATTTAACTTTCAGATATAAAACCTATCTTTGGGACCAAAGCAATAATACTGCTGGTAAGGCATTCCATCTCCAATACCACATAGGTTCTCCTGAGCTCTAGGTGCTCAGGAGTGATCCCTGAGTGCAGCAGCATCAGGAGTAAGACGCTTTAATTGGCTGGGTCCCTACCATGTAGCTTTTGTTGTCTAGGTTGTTTATTGGTGGAGCTGGTGAAATTGTAAAGAGTGGGGTTCGTGTGTGTAGTCTGAAAAATCAAATACTTTCATTAGTAAACTGAAATTTATTTAGAAGAATTTGAAGTCACTGTATAGAGATTCAATTTTTGGGAGAAGTTTCTGCTTAAATGATAGGATATAGACAGGGAAAAAATGACTGAAAAAATCTTGAGGGGGTGGCCAGAGCGATGGTACAACAGGTAGAGTGTTTGTCTTTCATGCAACCAACCTGGGTTTGATCCCCAGCATCCCATATGGCCCCTTGAGCACTGCCAGGAGGAATTCCTGAGTGCAGAGCCAGGAGCATGACCAATCTCCCCTCTCCGACTCACAACCCCCGCCCTCCCGCCTGAGTAGCCCCTGAGTTTGACCCCAAAAAGCCAGAAAAAAATCTCTGGGTGGGATGGATAGTAAACTGGGGGAAACCAGGACAACAAAAAAAAAAAGATAAGAACATTTTTTTGGGGGTGTGAAATAAAAGTCACTTTAATCCTACTTTTTTTCTTCTCAAAAAGTATAGTAGCCTTTGCAGTTTGTTCTGGTTTAAACTGACTAATCTTGAGAACCCAGGTTCTTTTTTTTTTTCTTTCTGGGTCATACCTGGCGACCGGCGGCTCAGGGCTCACTCCTAAGCTCTTTACTGGGAATTACTCCTGACCGTGGCCAGGGACCATATGGGATGCTGGGACCGAGCCCGGGTCTGCCGCATGTAAGGCAAGTTCCCTACCTGCTGGGCTATCTCCTGCCCCGAGAACCCAGGTTCTTGTGTGAGAAATTTGATGCCAAGGCTCAACAGTAAGGGGTCATTGCTAACACCTATTCCTTCCCTCTCTTCCTCTTTCTCATGCTCTTCTTTCTGTTGATGGCAAAGATTTTTCTCAAATCTCTGAAATTCTTCAAGAAATGTGTTGGTTTTGTCTCTAGTGGGGGAGGTGGCTGGGAGAGACACTGTTGTTGGAATGACATGCTTGAAGAGCATGAAAGGTCAACAGTGTTGTAAGTCCTGGTACCTCAGAGTTGTTTAAAAAAAGGAAATGAGCTGGCTAGTGGAATGTTTTTGGATATGGCTTACTAACTTTGCAACTTTGTTCATTTTTTGCTAGTTTAACTGATGAAGAGTCCCGGAAAAATTGGGAAGAGTTTGGAAATCCAGATGGACCTCAAGGTGTGGTAAATGATGAATAAAAAGCTGGGGATTGGTACATGTTATGAAAATATTAGTAGATTGGAAAGCATATGTGAGTTTTCACAGTTTATGAGTGGGAATGAATGGGAAAAAAAATCACAAGTTACTGAGAAAAAGAAATCAATTTATTTTCTTTTAATTTTAATTTTTTTTTAATAAAGATGAGTTTGAGGGGCCAGAAAGGTAGTACAGTGGGTAAGGTGCTTGCCGTGCACGCAACCAACCCGCTTCTATCCCTGGCATTCCATATGGTTCCTGAATGCGCACTGCCAGGAGTGATATGAGTGATTCCTGAATAAAGAGCCAGGAGTAACCTCTGAGCATTGCCAGGTGTACCCAAACACCAAAACGTAAAAAAAAAAAAAAGACTAGTTTGAAAGATAGAACTTAGATTAATTTTGTAAGAGTGGACGTTATTAAAAATCAGTGGTTGTTTTCATCGTTTCCAGTTAATTTATCAAAAATGATTTATTGGCTTTAAAAGATCACGTGGCCGCCCACCTACAAGATGGTCAGACTTCTTTGTCAAGATACTGAACGAACGGTTTGAGGCTCTTTGTATTCCTGAAGCAACCAGATGCCATTGGGCTACATTGGCACGTGATAGGGTCAAATGGAAATATTACTTGTGCCTGCTCGAGCAAATCGATGAATAACGGGATGTCTAGTGATCAAGTGACATATTATCTTGTAAAGTTGTAAAGTTTAAGTATTGTCTTGTAAAGCTTATGTAAAGGTTACATGAGCTCAGTACAGGCAGAAGAATTCAGGTTTCCTAGGAAGAATGGATTCAGGTTTTCTAGGAAGAATTGATACTTTTGGGATTTTTTTTCTTCCTAAAAAATGTTGTTATTTACTTATTTGCTAATAATAAAATATTAATAATTCCATTATAGTCTACCTAGTTTATATGGAAATATTCCATATAACTTTTAAAAAGTTTGTTTTTAGGCTTTCCAGGCAGTGTTCCGGGTCTGGGACTACTCTGGCTGAAACACTAGGCCAGACGGGCCCCCTGCTAGGACCTGAGGATGTACTACCTCAGTCCAGTGCTACCGGGCTCACCAGGCCACACTTACTGCTACTTAGGGCTTTGTGTGTTCTGGGGAATAAACAGCCTTGTGCATGCGAGGCATGAATCCCTGACCCCCGAGCTATCTTCCAGCCTCAATTTTCTAGTTTAATAGATAGTTTCTAGAGATACTAGCCCTATCCTTAACCTTTATATAGTGGGGCACACATAATATCTTTCTCAGTACTTTTTTGAGAGGGCAGTATAAAACTTTGGGAAATATAAAACCAGAAATAGAGACTCTAGACAAATTTTTTTTCCTTTTTAGCCACAAGTTTTGGAATTGCCTTGCCAGCATGGATAGTTGACCAGAAAAACTCAATTTTGGTGAGTGAATTCAATGAATTTATTCTAACATGTTTGACATTATCTTGGTTATATAGAGAGAGCTTTTAAAAATAAACTGGCATGTTTCCAATTTAACCTGTGTTTGTGAAAGCCTTATACATATTTTCAGAAAAGAATTGGTTTCCATTACAGGTTTCATCTGCTCTGTGAATGTAGATTACTTCTGTTTTTATTTCTGCTTGGTATGATTTGATTGTGTGTGATGGGTTGGGGAGGGCATTACGTGACTTTCTGAGTTACACCCAGTGATCACTCCTGGCAGGAGTTAGGATTTACTCCCCACTCAGGGATCACTCCTGGCAGGGCTCAGGAGACATATGTGGTACCAGGGATTGAGTTCAGTCTGATGGGTGCAAGACAAGCACCTTAGCCACTCCACTATTTCCCCAGCGCCGTATTTGATATGACTTGGTAAGCTAGTTTTTAGGTCTTATGATAAGTTTACATGAAACGTTTTTTGAGCATTCCCAAATCATCCTATGCTTTCAGATAAGGGACACCTTTACTATGTTGCTGATTTGCAGCATTTATTCTTTGTCTTCTTTGGTTTCTGGGCCACACCCGTGTTGCTCAGGGTTTACTCCTGGCTCTGCACTAAGGAATCAGGGCCTGCCGGCTCGGATCTGAATGGGATGCCGGGATGGGACCCGGGTTGTCTGCTGCACAGTCGTTCTGGCCCTGGGGCATTGTATTTTAAAATTAGTTTAAAGTCTTTTTTTTTTTTTTTTGGTGGGGGCTGGAGGGTGCTTTCCAAGTGGTGCCCAGAGATACCCCCTCTTTTCCCCCTCCCTCCCCCCCCCGCAATGATTTTTGGCTCTCTGGGCTCAGTGTGAGTTTTTTGGCTCCTCTGGGCTCAGTGTGAGAGTCTGATAACGCGGTGCTACAAGATCCTGTAGTGCTGGGGATTACCTGGGCCACCCAGTGGTGCCCCTGGAGCCTCCAGGGCTATATCCATTGGTGCTTGGGGCCCAGTGGTATCTGGTGATTACACAAGGGTGGGCTGCATGCGAGGCATGTTCTTAATTCCTCTACTCTTCAGCTTTTCATTTTAAAATCTGATAATTTCTTTTGGAAGCAGTTTCAGATTTGCTCTTTTAAAAAATATTTAAGCTCTTAGATTTAGCTTTGTAATTAATTATGTGAGATATTAGTCTTTTAATATTTTTATTATTTGCACCAGGGTTTGTTTATATTTTGTGTTGCTGGGAATGGCACCCAGAGCCTTCCAAGGCAAGTGCTCTGCCACTTGGCCATGTTCCCTGGTGCACGAGGGGCTTTCTTTTTCCCACTCGCTTTCTTTCCTTTTTTGTGGTAGTTTTGATGACCAGGAGGGTTCACGTGCACTTGGTCATGCTCACTGCAAGTTGCACTCTTGCACATTTTGATTGCAGTGCTGGCAAGTTTGGTTGTTGTGTTTGCACACAGTGTGCCAGAGATGCCACATGTCTTATTGTTGCGCTGGGGTTCACAAGCACCTGTACACTTGAAATTCACTTCTAGTGTTGTGGGTTGCAAGGGGGATCAGACTCAGCCGCGTGCCTGTAAGGCAGGTGCTCTGCTGCCATCCGAGCCACATCCAGAGTAGCACTGAAGACTTAAATGAGCTCTCCTTTCTTGGGCACCCAGGCTAAATTACCTTTCCTGTTGGCAGACTGTGCATATTCCCTGGAGGGCTTATGGGAATGCTTGCTTCAGGAAGGACTAGGACATTAGCTTCAAATCACTGAGAAAGGCTGTAACTGAAGTCTCAGGAATAATTTTAACCTGTTGCTCAGCAAGAGATGATCTCCTGCTTCAGTTTTCTTGAGGATAATTATCTAAAAGCTATCTTTGAATCAATAAAAAATAAAATCCTAATGTGTGTAATTTGTTTTGAAAATGCCTATTGAATGATACTTTTTAGTATAGTAGCTTAGTATTCAGTAGAAGGTACATAGTTACTATCTATGAGCATGTGTGTCATGCTTAAGGTTACTCTTGAACTTGAGAAAAAAAAAAAGATAGCAACCAGGTTCAGCATCATGCCTTAGGAGAGAAAATTGAAGACCAGTAGACAGTCACATGCAAACAGAGCAGTACACTACTCTAAGGTGTCGCTATATAAGGTGCTTGACTGGGACATAAAGTTTATAAAGCTGTTTTGCAGCTGTTATGTATAGAATATCATAAATGTCAAGTTAGAAGTAATTTAGTGGATAAGATGCAGGACTCTAGGCATGGGATTTATAGATTCAGATCCTAACTTCACTCCCTAAAGCTGTGCAGTGTAGAAACATACTATGTAACAAAAACTGTGCTGCGGGCTTCATATCCGGAAAGGAAAAATGAAAATGGTCCCTTCCTTACAGAATTTGAAAATAAGGATTAAATTAGACAGTACATGAGTCATCCTTAAAGTGCATTCCTCTTGGAAGCCTCAAAATCAGTGTTTATGAATTTTGTTAGAATTTGTCAATCATTGATGTCGTTTCAATTCTAGGTTTTACTTGTATATGGCCTGGCATTCATGGTTATTCTTCCAGTTGTTGTGGTAAGTTTTAGTTTGTTTATTTTTTGGGGGCCACATCCAGCAGTGCCCAGGGCTTATTCCTGATTATTTGCTCAAGAATCCCCTCCTGGTGTGGCTTGGGAGGCTATGTGGGTGCTGGGGATTTAACCGAATGCCTGTGTGCAAGGAAATGCCCTACCACTGTCTCTCTGGCCCCCCATTTCTAGTTTTCTGAATTTATTTTTTCTTTTGGAAAAGAAATTGGTGGCATGCTTTGGAGTATCCCTATACAATTTTAATTTCTATTAGAATATGATTAATGCTTGAACCTTAAAAAATATTTTAAGAATTTAGGTGTACTTTCACAAGGTCTTCCAGAGCTTACATCACTTGAGTATGTTGAAGAACATCTCAAGCAGCTGAGATTGTAGAGCTGTGTTTAGCGCTTACAATCACATCTTCCTCTGACAGTTTCCTCAACTTGATTTCTTTGCTAAGTTCTGTTTGGTGCTTACCTTTCAAGATCTTTTGTGTGTCTTACACACACACACACACACACACACACACACCTTTTAAGAAAAATGGAGGAAAAAATAGGAAAAGTAGGGCTGGCACGATAGCGCAAAGGGGTGGTGGAGTGCATGTAAGGCTCCAAGGTCAGTCCTTGGCTCAGCTTGCCCTCCAGCCCACCCTGAACACTTCCGTATTTATTCCTGGTGAACCCCTGGCTTTACCCAGCCTGAACATGCACGGTCAGGCCAGCTTAACAGGGCTGAGGAGTGGCCCTGAAGAGTGGCCCTGAGTCTCTAAGCTCTTTTTTGGCAAGGGGGAAGGGAGAGGGAAGGGTTGTGTGCCTGATTTTTTTTATAATAAAAGGAGAAATAGGAAAGAATACTATATTTGTTTTGTGACTATTTGACCTTCCTATGTTAGGGGGCAGAATGTATAGAGCAACCCCATTTTTAAGGATAGCTATGTAGCAGTACCATAAAGTTAATGATTTTATTGTTTTCTACCTGGTACTTTTCTTTCTGATCTTATACTTTATGTAGGAGTCCTGTTATGAGACTAATAGTGACCTGTTTTACCTTTTTCATAAAATTTTGTGAGGATCCCATCAGAAAGAATAAGCAAAATGAAGTATATCAGCAGTAAAAATTGATTATGTCTTTAATTTTTTTTTTTTTTTTTTGCTTTTTTGGGTCACACCCGGCAATGCTCAGGGGTTTCTCCTGGCTCTGCACTCAGGAATTACTCCTGGCGGTGCTCAGGGGACCATATGGGGTGCTGGGGATTGAACCCAGGCTGGCATGAGCCAGCCACGTGCAAGGCAAATGCCCTACCCGCTGGACTATTGCTCCGGCCCCTGATTATGTCTTTATCAGATAGATTAAAGATATACTGTGTGTCAGGAACTGGCCTATTGCAGTAGCTTGTTTCATTCTATTTTGTTTTCAGTTTCTAGCTGAAATCTTAATCTTAATCTTAATCATATATATGTAGCAAGATAGGTTGGTATTTAGTCTTTTGGCAGTATAAATATTATTGAAGTAAATTATTTGAAATATCTAACAGTGTTCTATAGCTCAGGTAATTTTTTGGTTCATGAACATTTGGAAAATTTAGCCACAAAGTATATTCTGCCTCATATTTGATATATATTTTAATTTTCATGTTTTACTATTTTTTTTAGGGCTCTTGGTGGTATCGCTCAATACGCTATAGTGGAGACCAAATTCTAATACACGCGACACAGATTTATACATATTTTGTTTATAAAACCCGGAATATGGATATGAAACGTAAGCAGATTTAAATAACTTATTTTCTGTATTGTTTATGTGAAGAAATTCCATGTATAGTTTCATAGATGCTTCTTGAACTAGTAATGCTGGTGTAAGTGTTCTGCTCTGTCATTTTTATTGGCCCAGGGCTCTGGACCTACAGCATATGCTCCAGCTCTTTCAACTGTTTCCTAGGCCTCCTTGCTACTCTTTTTCTGGAAGAAATGGTACTTGTTAGCAGTGGAGATGAGAGGAATTGAACGTGTGCATGGAACACCTCTCTAGGATGAATGCAGTCTCTTAGGGGAAATTAGTGGGGAAGTAAATTGATTTATATATACCTTTATATCTCTTTTTTCAGGTCTTATCATGGTTTTGGCAGGAGCCTCTGAATTTGATCCTCAGTACAATAAAGATGCCACAAGCCGACCAACAGATAATATACTGATACCTCAGGTCAGCCTATATTTCAGGCACCTTGTAAAGCATTTACGCATTAAATTCAGGGCTTTTACAAGTATATATTTTAACCCAGTTTTTTTTTTTTCACTTTAGCTAATCAGAGAAATTGGCAGCATTAATTTAAAGAAGAATGAGCCTCCACTGACCTGCCCATACAGCCTGAAGACCAGAGTGCTTTTACTCTCCCATCTTGCTAGAATGAAAATTCCTGAGACCCTTGAAGAAGGTATTTGCGATTGTGTTATCTTCAGGGTTTTGGTTTTGTGAAAGCAACACATTTAATTAGACCGCATGGTGCAGTGTTTTTTGTTGCTATTCTTTTTACTCAATCAAATAATTGCTCAAGGACCTTTTCAAAAGAAATCTACTATGTAATTATTTCACAAATAGTTTGAAGGTCTTAGTAAGTCAGATGTTTTGGTGAACATTGAAGTTTCGATTTCAAGGTGAGAGAATATTCTGTATGAAAATGTTTGGTCAGTTTCAGACTATACAGTGGCCTCTTGAAAAAGGAATTTGCAGTCTTGGGGGAGAGATAAAAATGAACTTTTTAATAGATACCTTAGTAAACTATCTCTGTTCCTCTGCAGTGGTTACCAATATGCTTTTGAATTTTTATTTATGCCTTCCTAGGAAGTGCTAAAAACTTACATTTGCGAAAACAGTTCTCAACAGTGTTTTCAGGGATAATCAGAATATTTAGTCTTACCACGGTTTTGGACAGCGGGTGGTGTGGGTAGAGTTATTTTTAGCTGCTGCTCAGGAATGACTCTTGGTGACTCTTTGTAGTGCTTGGGGACCATATGTGGTGCTGGGCACAAAACTGGTTGACCGCATGCAAGGCAAGCACCTTACCTTTTGTGCTGTCTCTCTGGCCCTTGAGTGTTTCTATTTTCATATTTAAATCAAAGTTTATTTTGGTTGTTTGGGGGCAGCTCCTGTCTCAGTGCTTGGTGGTGTTACAGGACAAGAGGCATGTGGTATGGGGATAAGGTTAGGAGCGCCCCGCATGCAAAGCACCTGCTCCAGTCTCTTAGGAGTCCCTCAGTTGAATTCCTGTTGTTTGGTTTGTTTGGGGGCCACTCCTGGCTGTGTTCAGGACTCACTGTTGACTCTATGCTCAAGGCACTGGGGTGGCAGTTTCAGGGGACCATATACAGTGCCAGGAACTGGCATAGGGTTGTTGTGTGCAAGGCAAGCACACCAGAACTATCCTGATCCCCTCAGTTGACTTTCTAAGAAAAGTCATCATCCTGAGGGTTAAAAGACCTTTGGTCTTCCTGAATGACCTCCCTTCCTTCTGCTTTCTCCTTTATGCCTATTGTGTAGTCAAGTATCTGAAAAAAGGCCATTTGGTTGATTAGGGATTGGATGCTTGTGATGGACTGAGGCGCATATAGTTTAGACATTGCTGTTGAAGCTGTTATCTAGTAATTTGTCCTTAATGTTCTCTACAGACAGGAAATTAACTCGGTTTTTAACAATTATTTCCAGGAAATGGGGAATATATATTTGTTTAAGTTAAGTACCGACCCTAATGAATAATTTTAGCATCCAACTGCAGTATAAATACCATCATTTCTGCCTTTCTCTACATTTGGTTGACATTTATCCTCAATTTCAGTTTTTGGACGTTTTCATAATTATAATTACAGAAACTTAAGTACACTAGAAGAATTTCTTTTTTTTTTTTTTTTTTTCTATCTTTCTTGAGTAACACCCAGTGATGTTCAGGGATTACTCCTGGCTCTGCACTCAGGTATTAGTCCTGGCAGTACTTGGGGGACTGCATGGGATGCCGGGATGAAACTTGGTCTGCCGCGATGCAAGGCAAATGTCCTACCCGCTGTTCTGGCCCCTAGAAGAAATCTCTTAAATATTATTAGGATTGGGGCCAGAGAAATAATATAGTGAATAAGGTTCTTGCCTTGCATATGACTGACCTGTATTAGATCCTGACACCCAATATGATTCCCTGAGCCTTGCTAGAGTAAGCCCTGAACTCAGCCAGAGGTGACTCAAACTGTAATATTAATATATATCCTACCTCTAGTGATCCTGAGCACAGAGCCAGGAATAAGCCTTGAGCACAGCCAAGTGTGGCCCAAAAACTGTCTTTCCCACAAAATAAGGAATCATAAATCAATTTCTATAAATAAAAATTTGCTATTGAAACACTGGGTTTTTCTGACTACTTTTCTGGAAAAAACATTACATTCAGTCTGTAAAATTCTGAGGCAGTAAAATACTTATGGGACAACTTAAATTTAATAGTATTCTTGAGTGCTGGTGTTTCAGTGATTTGTTTCAGGCATCTTATTGTTTTGCAGATCAGCAATTTATGTTGAAAAAATGCCCCGCCTGCTTCAAGAAATGGTTAATGTAATCTGCCAACTAATAGTAATGGCTCGCACCCGTGAAGGTGAGGAAGAAATGTAATTAACTACATTATCCTTTATCTTTCGAGCACAAGCAGGTTGCAGATGGTGGTTTTGAATATTTATGGTTAGTTTAATTTTTTTTTTTTTTTAATTTTTTGGGTCATACTCTGCAATGCTCAGGGGTTACTCCTGACTCTGCACTCAGGAATTACTCCTGGCGATGCTCAGGGGTACCTTATGGGATGCTGGGGATTGAACCAGGATGGGCTGCGTGCAAGGCAAACACCCTACCAGCTGTACTATCGCTTTAGCCCCACTTAGTTTAATTTTGTCGGTAACTTGAATCAGTTCTCCCAGTTTCTTTCATGGGTTTTCTTTTTTCCTATTTTTTGCGTTATGTAAAATCCTTGTTGCAACCTGTGATTTTTGAATGATTTTTTCACTTTTCTCTTTGTTATTTATTGTTTGTAAAGTTTATTCTTTTCATTCCTCTTAATTAAAAAAATTAGATTATTCTTTATTTCACCAAATAATCTGAAAGTTTTTCTTTTTGGCTCCCTTTGGGAATCAAAACCTGGGAAATAGTTCTTATGCATTTGGTTTTTTTTTGCTTTTTTGTGTCACATCCGGCAGAGCTCAGGGGTTATTCCTGCCTCTGAACTCAGGAATCACACCTGGAAGTGCTCAGGGGACCGTATGGGGTGCTGGGGATAAAACCCTGTTCGACTGCGTGCACAGCAAATGCCCTACCCTCGTACTATCTCTCTGGCCCTGGAAAATAGCTTAAGTGATGTAATAATAATTCATCTGGTATGTGGCATTTTTTGTAAAAAAAGAAGAGGAGGAAGTTTGTGGAATGGGAGATCTTAAAAAAATTATTTCTGTGTGTTTTGTTCATAGAAGAATGTCAGAACTGTCAAATGTCTCATAATTAACTGTTTGGGAGGAGATTCAGAGAATTTTAATATTAACTGTATGGTTTTTTGTTTGACTTTCTTTGTATATTTTTAGTGTTTTCCCAGTAATTTTGAAAGAAAAAGTAAAATTTTCTGGCTGAATGTGTGAGGTGTTAAGGCTATTGACAAGAGTCTGGTTTTGCTGTTGTGTTTTTTAACTAAGTTTAATACTTCTGAATATAGACAAAGTCCAGCCTTTTTTTTCCCTTTTCTTTCTGTTCTTTCTAAGAAAGGGAGTTTCGTGCTCCAACTTTGGCATCCCTGGAAAACTGCATGAAGCTTTCCCAGATGGCTGTGCAGGGCCTCCAGCAGTTCAAGAACCCCCTCCTGCAGCTGCCTCACATTGAAGAAGACAACCTCAGAAGGGTTTCCAACCATAAAAAGGCGAGTCTTTGCTTCTCCAACGTTAGGGTGGAGAGCTGTCATATAAGTGGAAAAAACAGTTGTCTGGAAATAGCTATTCCAAGTTTCTTAGACTTAGAATGTCTTAGAATGGGGCCGGAGCGATAGCACAGAGGTAGGGCATTTGCCTTGTATGGGGCCGACCCGGTTTGATCCCCAGCATCCTATACAGTTCCCCATGCACTGCCAGATGTAATTCCTGAGCATAGAGCCAGAAGTAACCCCTGAGCATCGCTGCGTGTGACCCAAAAAGCAAAAAATGAATAAATAAAAATTTTCTTGAATGTTAAAAACAAGAACATCTTATAAGTAATTCTGTTGACATCTTCTTGATTAGGTAGCTATTTTATTGCTATATTAAGGGGTTTTACTACTTTGAGATCAGTTTACCCAGAACAGACATAGAAAGTAGAAATGCACTATACCTACCAGTCATATATTTGTGCGTTAAAGATAGGTTCTGACCAGAGAACATTAGATATTCAAAATAAGTGGGTCAAATAAAGATAATTCTTTTAAAGCCTAAAATTAAGACACAGTAGTGAATTTTAAGACAAAGGGCTGGAGTAGTAGCAGAATGAGCTGGAGTTCATTCGTCATATCAAGGGAGCCTGGGCTTAGTTCCTGGCACCAATCGGTTCTCTGAGCTGAGCACTGCCAGAGTGTTCCACAAAGCAGTGAGTGGGGATTGGCTCTAGAGCATCACTCAGTGGCTAGAAACAGAACAAAAAAGATAGAGCAAAAGTGTGTGTAAATGAATGTTTTAGGAGATAGAAGAAAAAAAATGAAGGAAATTATAACTTAGGCTTTAATGTAGTTTGTAAATTTGGTTTTACAATTTGGGTTTCAAACATTACTTTGCAGTTGAATGGCCAGACGGTAGTCATTGAATTTTATAGCACAAGGTAGAATTAGTGCATATTAGAAATTTGTATAAATTATGTTTTTTAGATTGACACTCATATACACCTGATCTTAAGTCATAATTTAAAGTCATTTCGCATATCTTAATTCCTGCTTATGAAAGTACAGATTAATAACTGGCACCAAACATTTGCAAATTATTGTACACTATTCTAAGTAACCACTTTGCCAAAATTATATTGCCGCAATAATCGTTATATTTAGAAAAAATAACAAAGATAAGAATATGCATAAGGAGATCTTAAGGGTATAGCTGTACTTGAAGATAAATTTATGTTTTTAAGAGATATTTGAAAATAAATGTCTTAAAAATAAAAGTCAGGGGCCGGAGATGTAACAGTGGGGAAGGCACTTGCCTTGCACGCGACTGACCCATGTCCAATCCCCAGCATTCTGTATGGTACCCTAGTGCCACCAGGAGAATTCCTGAGCACAGAGCCAGGAGTAGCCTCTGAGCATTGCTGAGTGTAACTCAAAAAGACAAAAAATAAAAATTAAAATATGTCAAACTGAGGCTATCAAATGACAGTAGTTCTTTCTTGGGTCAAGATTCCATTTGAATATTGTTATTATTATTTTTTTTTACTTTTGGCCACACCTCATGGTGCTCAGGGCTTATTCCTGAGGGCTCAGTGTTCAGCAGTCATCCTGGCGGGTTTAGGGGACCATATGGGGTGTGAGGGGTCAAACCTGGCTTGGCTACGTGCAAGGTAGCCAACCTACCTTCTCTGCTGTCATTTCAGTTTTTTTTCTAACTTTTTCCCTCCTGTTTTATGGTAAACTAGTATTAACTTTATGATAAAAACCCTAAATTTAAGATCTCTTTTTAGAAGACTATAGTTATCTTTTCTGTGCTAAAAGCATATATCTCTCTCTCTCTCTATCTATCTATCTATCTATCTACCTACCTACCTACACCTACCTACCTACCTACCTACCTACCTACCTACACCTACCTACCTACCTACACCTACCTACCTACCTACACACTTACCTACACCTACCTACCTACACCTACCTACCTACCTACCTACTTACACCTACCTACTTACCTACCTACCTACCACCTACCTACCTACCTACACCTACCTACCTACCTACCTACTTACCTACCTACACCCACCTACTTACCTACACCTCCACCTACCTACCTCCCACCTACCTACCTACCTACACCTACCTACCTACCTACCTACCTACCTACACCTACCTACACCTACCTACACCTACCTACCCACCTACCTACCTACCTACCTACCTACCTACACCCTACACCTACCTACACCTACTTACACCTACCTACCTACCTACCTACCTACCTACCTACCTACCTACCTACCTACCTACCTACACCTACACCTACCCTACACCTACTTACACCTACCTACCTACCTACCTACACCTACCTACCTACCTACCCACCTACCTACCTACCTACCTACACCTACCTACCTACCTACCTACACCTATACCTACCTACACCTACCTACACCTACCTACCTACCTACCTACCTACACCACCATGAGTTACACAATTACAAAGATGTTCATGTTTGGGTTTCAGTCATTCAATGTTCCAGCACCCATCCCTCCACCAGTGCCCATTTCCCACCACCAATGTCTCCAGTTCCCTAAAAGCACATCTTTTAATAGTTGCCAATTTCAGTTTTTGTAAAAACATGTTGATAATTTCTCTTTTACGAAGAGTTTGATGACTTAGGGATGATTTTCCCCCTCTTTTTAAAAATCTAGTACAAGATTAAGACTATCCAGGATTTGGTGAGCTTGAAAGAATTAGATCGTCGCAATCTGCTTCACTTCCTTGAAGATGAAAAGTATGAAGAAGTTATGGCTGTCCTTGGCAGTTTCCCCTTATGTGACAATGGACATAAAATCACAGGGTAAGTGTGAGTTTTTCCTGTTGAACATTGCAATTGTCTCTTTTATTTAGCTCAAGGTTTTTGAAACATTTAATTTAAAAACATAGTTTATAATTAGATTTTACAGAAACTGTAGTTTACTTGTCAATTTTTTGCCACGATCAAACATGTTTGCTTTATAGTTTAAAAATCACTAATAGAATCCTACTTTTATTATCCTCATTATGGGATTAATATGAAGATTCTTGTTTTGAAGGTATCTTTCAGTTATCTTTTTTTTGGGGTTGCACCCCAGCAACGCTCAACAATTACTTCTGGCGGAGCTCAGGGGACCATATGGGATGCCAGGGATCAAACCCAGGTCGTCCATGTGCAAGACAAACGCTCTACCTGCTGTGCTATCGCTCTGGCCCCCTTTCAGTAATCTTACAATTTTTTAAAGAATGAAAGAGATTTTCAGATGTAATGAAAATCTTTGGTTAGTGTGAAGGAAATAGCTGAGAAAGCAGTGATATGGTAGTCTTTGTGTTATGCTTTTGTTTCAAAAGGCCCGTGTTTAAAACTCGGTTGTGCCATTGTAGTTGTTTTGTGACCTTGGGAATTTTACTTTAATTCTGACCTTCAGCTTCCTCTTTAAAGTGGAAATAATAATGTGTCTTAGAATTATTTTGACAATTAAAATAGAATAAAATAGTGTCTAAAAGATATCTATTAGGAAGTCTTAGAGTAAGCAGACAGTAAATTATTTATTGAATAAGTTTATAGCACATTTAGGTAAGTTCAGTTTTGTTTGCATTGACAATAGAACCTGATTTTTATTCTCCTTTTTATCTTCTAGTATTGGATGATGAAGATAGCAACAACATCACAGTAGGGTCCCTAGTCACAGTGTTGGTTAAGCTGACAAGACAAACGATGGCAGTAAGTAATCCGTATTTTTGTGCTTTAAGAATTCTGTGTTTTTTTAATTCTATTTTTTTTATTTTATTTCCCACTTTGTCATACATTTTCAAAAAACTAAAATTATCATATTTTTTTCACATTAATTTTCATACTCATACCTTGGAAAAGAAATTTTTCACATATAATGATTTGTTAATTCTCTGTAAAACAATAACAAGGTAATTGGGTGATAGTTCTTAAACTATAAAGACTAAGCATTTTATCACAAACTTCTTTTTAGTCATGTTTTTTCTGGTGCCTGGAATTGAACTGAGTGCCATTTTACCACTAAGTTATGCCCCCAACCCTTTATTAGTACTTTAGAGGTTAGGAAAAAACAACCCTCTAATTTTTATTTAAAAAAATGTAAAGTTGCAAGGAGATGGATTGGTTTTTATATTTTGGAGGGAGCCATAAAAACACATGCTGTCTGGGAATAAAAAGCAATGCAAAGAAATAGAAGAAGAAACTATAGCCTTCGCGACTGTGAGATTGTCAGTTTTGAAGTTCATACTTTTGGATAGCTTTGTGCGTGAATACCCCTAGAGATAATGATGTTTTTATTGAGGATTTTCCCTCTAGTTGACCCACTTTCCTTAGGGAAGCCCCTTGACTGCCTCAGACAACCAGATTTATATATGTTCTTGCAGATCTTTCTCCGTGCTTACTATGTGGAGCACATACATGTGTATACATGTGCATATGTACGCATAGCAACTCTAATCAAATACTATGTGTTTTCTGCATCTTTTTTTTTTCTTTTTGGATCATACCCAGCAATGCTCAGGGGTTACTCCTGACCTTGCACTCAGGAATTACCCCTGGAGGTGCTCAGGAGACCATATGGGATGTCAGGGATTGAACCTGGGTTGGCCGCATGCAGATGCCTTGCCTGTTGTACTATCGCTCCGGCCCCTGTATCGCTCCGGCCCTGCATCTTGTTTTCTTGATTTCTATTGTATACTCAACAACTGCATCTATAAGTTGCAACCATAATAAAACTGTAACATTTTATCTCAGAGGTGGATCTTAGTCTCTTGGGGTCTGTGAAATTGCATTGAAATTCTTACATTGCATTGAAACATATTTCGTAAGTCTGGTAGGAAAAGCATATTTCGTAGTAGGATATAGCAAGTCAAAGATGTTGATTTTTATGGTAGCATGTAGCGAGGAAGCATTTGTGTAATGAATGCTGGTGCAGTCCAGGAGAAGAGAAAGCTCTAAACCAGTCATAAGGATTGGGTTCAGAATCCAAATTCACACTCCTTGCTTGCTTTGGAATCTCATTCTTAAGAAATTAACAGAAATGTGTCCTTGGCTATATAAAAATAGGCCAGAAATAATAAATTAATGGGACTGTGGAGAAAAAGAACCACAGTCCCATTAATTACCATTGGTATGAATATCATTGGTATGAATTCACCATTGGTATGAATTCACCATTGGTATGAATATCATTTAGTATAGCCTTTTATGGAAAACAATAATGAGATATATAGAAAAAAAAGCTGAAAATAGAACAAACAGGGCACGCCAGTTCCACCCCTAGGTATCCGTTCCCATTAATTTGAAAATAGATTATGCAGACCTATATTCATTATAGCATACTCTCATAATTGCCAGGATTTGGAAAAACCTAGCGTGCCAAGGACAGGTGAGTGGATAAAGTAGATGTTGTAGTACGCAGGATGAAATCTTCCCTTTTGCTACAACACAGATGGAATAGAGGGGTCATGCTAAGTGACGCCAGAAAGAGAGAGGTTCTAGATGATCTCAGATGTGAGTTTATAGAGAATAAAGCAAAGGAATGGACAATGCCCAAACTAACCTTAGATTCTGACCACAGAAATAAGTCACTAACGTGGGGTGCTGAAAAGACCTTAGGGATTGGTGGGAATGGTAGGGTTTAGGTGGGCCTAGTGTAGTAACATGCGTCACTAAAACATAGAAACACACTCTTATAAACCTGTGTTGTCTAAATAAAAAGTATAAAGTTAAACAGTTGATCTTGAGCTATTGACAGTTCTGGGACTGGAGCAATAGTACAGTGGGTAGGTTATTTGCCTGGCATGTACTTCGCCCAGGTTCTATCCCTGGCATCCTTTGTGGTCCCTTGAACACTGCCAGGAGTAATTCTGCGTGCAGAGCCAGGAGTAACCCCTGAACATTGCCAGATATGACCCCAAAAATAAGCCAAAAAAAGCATACATTTAAATTAAGAATTGCCATGTTTGCTTAATGAGAAAAATAGTTGAAACTTTACACACACACTCACACATACACTCATATGCATATGTAAACACACACTTTATACATCTTTCCTAAGGTAATGTCTGAATTTTCGTTTAGTAATTGCTAAAATTAGCACATAGTCGGTCCTTTAGTAAGTTTTTTAATTGCTTGACTTCTTATCCTAATTTTTAATTAAAAAGACTTACTGGTGGTAGAAACAGAGGTTGACAGACATCTTTCCTTGTCACTGCCTCTAGGAAGTCTTTGAAAAGGAGCAATCTATTTGTGCGGCAGAGGAGCAGCCAGCAGATGATGGGGTAAATACTCGAGTTTTCTTATCTGTTGTGATCAATGCAGTGTTTCGTTAGCCGATCGCTTTATATTGCTATGAGTGTGTAATTCAGTTGATGAAACACTCAGCTGTTTTCACCAGAAAGTTGAGACTCCCAGATGAAATGACTGCTCTCACTTCTGAGTGTTTGTGTGTATTGTGATTTATAGCAGGGGTGACACTAACAAGAACAGGACAAAAGGACTATGGCAACAGAAGAGTAAAGGACCTAAGAAAACTGCTAAATCAAAAAAAAAAACCTTTAAAAAAAAAAACTACACCAGTGCCCTTAACACAATCAAAGCAACAGAAACAAAAGCAGGCAAATGGAGTCGTTGGGAGTGTAAGTTTATTATTGCCGTTATATCTTTATTGCTGGCTAATGTACATTAAAATCAAATTTTAGGTGCAGAAGTTCTGAAGTTGTATGTATGTAAGTACCTGGTGGTCACCAGATGAAGATATTTTATTTTTTATGGGGCTGTGGGGGCGGGAGAAAGGGGCCACTTGTCTTTTTGGGTCACACTCAGCAGTGCCCAGGACTTGCTTTCGCTGTGGGCTTACTCCCGATGGTGCTCAGGGGGCCACATGTGGTGCTGGCTATCATGGGGTTAGCTACATGCAAGGCAGCTGCTTTACTATTTGCCCTGTTCTCTCTCTCCAGCGCTGCACTGTCCTACCCTGTCCTGCCACTCCAGCCCTAGCCCCTTTCATTGAAAGATTATGCACTTTCAGTAAAAAGTGCAGCTCTGAGTTGCACTGATAATTTACAAAGCAACTGACCATAGCTATGTATGTGCATGTCTGTTTATGGTCACTCTAGCATGCTTTCTGTTTACTTATAGCGAATGCCACATTATATTAATTACTGTAGTTGAATTTTGGTAGTAAAAAGTCCTCAAACTCTTTAGACTTTTATTGACTGTTTTAGGCACTTTGCTTTCCTGCTAAAGTTTTTATTTATTTACTTTTTTGCTTTTTTGGGTCACACCCGGCGATGCTCAGGGGTTACTCCTGACTCTTTGCTCATAAATTACTCCTGGCGGTGCTCAGGGGACCATATGGGGTGCTAGGGATTGAACCCGGGTCGGCTGCGTGCAAGGCAAACGCCCTTCCGGCTGTACTATCACTTTGGCCCACCTGCTAACATTTTTATATAAGTTTAATAATTTCCTTTAAAAGAAAAAGTACTTGTAAAATTTAGATAGGTAGTGCTTTTTTTTTAAATATTTTATTAAACCGCCATGTGATATACAATTACAAAGATGTTCATGTTTGGGTTTCCGTAATACAGTGTTCCAGCACCCATCCCTCCACCAGTGCCCATTTCCCACCACCAATGTCCCCACTTCCCTCCCCCCCCCCTAGCCTGCCTCTATGGCAAGTTCTTTATCTCTTCTCTCTCTCTTCTCTTTTCTCTTACACATTGTGGATTGCAATACATACATTTAGAGATTATCATGTATATCTTTTTTCCTATATTCAATGCTCAGTTCTAGGCTGGTATTATCACTTTTGACAAATATTAGCACACTGTTCCCTTCTCTGTCTTACCTAACCACTGATTCCCACATGTTTGTGGTAGATTCCACCTTTTTTTTTTTTAATTGAAAGATGCTCATGTAGAGCTCTGGTTCTACAGTGTTCCAACACGCATCCTCCACCCAAAACCATTTCCCATCACCAATGTCCCCACCTCCCTCCCCCTCCCGCACCTCAACCACTTGGCGGGTTCTGTATGTCATTTCTTTCCTCTTTATATCTCTTTCCCAACAAACTTTCCTGCTCTTCGTGGAATGCAGTGCATTAAAAGACATTACTGTTTCACTATTTTAGTGGACGCTGCGCCGACCTGGGCTCGAACTGGCTTTGCTCTGTTGATCTGGTCGTGAGGCAGTTTCCCAGTGTCCGGACAGCAAAAATGGTGGCTAGTGTGATGGGCGAGTCTCATCCGGCTGCTTCCGGGACCCCCCAGAGGCGACGGGCCCACTCCCAAAACCCATCTGCCCTCCTCGGGGTTCCATGGTCAGCTAGGCCCGGCGCGAGCCAGCGCCAGCCTCCCCAGCCGTCCGTGAGGCCCTGTATGCTGGCCCGCATGCAGCTCCGGGCAGGGCCACCAGGCTCGACAAGATGGAGGGGGAAGGGACGACCATGCCTCCATCTGACGACTTCCCAGTGATTCCCGCCTCTTGGAGCCGCCTACCTGGGCTCGAACTGGCTTTGCTCTGTTGATCTGGTCGTGAGGCAGTTTCCCAGCGTCTGGACAGCAAAAATGGTGGCTAGTGTGATGGGCGGGAGTCTCATCCGGCTGCTTCCGGGACCCCCCAGAGGCGACGGGCCTACTCTAGATAGGTAGTGCTTTTAATCTGTAATTTGAATTCTCCCTGAGCAGAGTCAGGAATAGTCCCTAAGCATGCACCACCAGAAGTGATCCCTGAGCACAGAGTCAGGAGTAATCCCTGAGTACCACAACTTGTGTCTCATGCATGTTAAGCATGCACTTTCCCATTGCACTCCATCCTGGTTCTGTTTATTTCTATTTTCTTTGCTTTTAGTGTGCTCTTGAATTAATTTTGTCCAGGATATTGACCTTCCTTACTGCATTTTGTTCTTAAAATATTCTTATTATATTTTAATTTTTTGGTTTACAGTACTATTAATAATGGTTTCTCATGGATAATTTCTAAAGGAAACTCTTTTTTGTTTCATTGTTTTTGGGCCATACATGGTAATGCTCAGGGTTTCGGAGGATTACTCCTAGCTCTGCATTCAGTAATTAATCCTAGAGGTGCTTGGGAGACCATGTGGGATGCCGGGATTGAACCCTGGTCAGCTGTGTGCAAGGCGAGCACCCTGTCTGCTGTGCTATCTCTAGCCCGTAATTCCTGCATTATATTCTTACTAGAAAAAACAAATTATGTATTTTTTTTAACTCTCAAAGCAGTGCTTTTGTAAACTTCAGTTTCTCTCTGTAAATCAAACATTGCATAATTGATGCTTCATAAATTTTGGGGCTACACCCAGCAGTGTTATGGGCTATTCCTGGCACAGTGCTCGGGGAGCAATCTCAGTGTTGGGGAGTGCTCTGCCACTTGTTGGGGACCAGATGGTGCTTAATCAAACTTAAGCCTCTCCCACATGCTAAGTGTCTTCTTGAGCTCTTTGTGTGGTCTTCCTGAACCTTAATAGTTGTTTTTGAAAGATGAGTCATTATGCTATGGTACACTATGCAAATAGAAGTAAAATATTTTAATATTAAGAATGAGGGGTCCGGAGCGATAGCCCAGCGGGTAGGGTGTTTGCCTTGCACGCGCCGGCCCATGCCAGCCCAGGTTCGATCCCCCGCCATCCCATATGGTCCCCCGAGTACCGCCAGGAGTAATTCCTGAGTGCAGAGCCAGGAGTAACCCCTGAGCATTGCCAGGTGTGACCCAAAAAAGAAAAAAAAAAAAAAGAATGGATTAAATACTCTGGTAGATAAGCCTAACTCCAGACTGAGACTTCCACATATTTGTTTGTAAATAAGAATCTTTATAATTTTCTAAAGTCCTGTATGAAGAGTGGGTATTTTGTTTCTGTTTTTGAACCATATGCAGCAGTGCTTGGGGGCTGCTCCCATTTTTTCTGCACAGGACTTGTTCCTCGTGATTCTCAGGGGATCATCTGTGCCCCAAACCTTGAACTCCTGATACAAAACATGTTCTCTAGCCCATTGAACTACGTCCTCAGCTCAAAAGGAACTTGTTTTCAGGGGCAGGGTGCAGTGCCAAGGACTGAACCCAGGTCTCTTGCATGCAGGGCATGTACTTTGCTGCTGAGCCCCATCCCTGGCCCCGAATAGTGAATGTTTAACCTTGAGGCAGTTTAATTATACTGACAATAGATTGGCTTTAGGAACTCAGATTCATTGCAAGCTACTGAGAACTTTTGTGGTTGCTTTTTCATTTTAGGAAGCAGCAGTGAAGGAAGATGAAGAGGAAGTTTCTGACAAAGGCAGTGAGTCGAAGAAGAAGAGACCAATAGAGATTCCCAGAGTGAAAAAGATGATGGCAGCGACAGAGAATCTGATAGAGAGCAAGATGAGAAGCAGAACAAAGATGACGAAGCAGTAAGACTTAGAAGTTTAAATAGTTGGAATTGAAATACCTATAATCAGAGTTTTGGTTTTTGTTCTTTTTCATTTGCTTGTTTTAAACAGCTTGTTTTATAAATTTCTGTTACATTCGAAGAATGTTTGAGAGATGATGGTCAGAATTTTACAGAAAAATAGTTTCTAGTAAGGATTAGAAGCTCTGATTCTCTTAAATCTTTAATTGCTAGGTGGATTACAATCTGAGTCTGAAATGAAGTCATCTTGGTCGTATAAGCATTGTTCAGTAGTGGAGATGATCCTAGGAATAATTAAGGAAGGGTGGACTGTGAGCTAACAGCTACTTGGAAGCTTCTCAAAAATTGTGGGTAATATTTAGGGCAGAGAAACTTACCTTGGGGGCCGGAGTGATAGCACAGCAGGTAAGGTGTTTGCCTTGCATGCAGCTGAGCCAGGTTCTATCCCTGGCATCCTATATGGTTCCCTGAGCACCACCAGGAGTAATTCCTGAGTGTAGAGCCAGGAGTAACCCCTGAGTATTGCTAGGTGTAACCCAAAAAGAAAAAAAAAGAAAGAAACTTACTGTGGACTCAAGTATCAAGAAACTGGTTGACAGAAAAGCTAATATTTACAGAATTCTACCTTGGTTAAGTGTTATGTAAACCATTAAGAAAGAGGGTAGTTTTTAAGGATTTGTGTCCATTGTGAAAGTACGGAAATAGAATAATGAATCTTAGAGCATGTTGAAGATGATTATAGGAAGGCTGTGAAAAGAACTTTTAGTGAACAAATAATGGTCCTTCGAGACTCATTACAAACAAACTGTGAACTGATCAGTCTTCATGATTGTGTTGCTCTTTTTTTTTTAATTTGGTCACTGATCTAAACTTAACTATCCTGTGATTTTGTAGAGAAAAGGGAATCCTGTGAGTAATTTTTGAGGCCAAAAAGAGAAAGGTAAAGGCTAAGGATAAAAATATAAGGAGAGGGCTGGAACAATAGCACAGCGGGAGAACATTTGCCTTGCACGGAGCCGACTCGAGTTCAATCCACGGCGTCCCATATGATCCCCTGAGCACCACCAGGAGTAATTCCTGAGCAAAGAGCCAGGTGTAATCTCTGAGCATTGCCAGGTCTGACCAAAAAGGAAAAAAAAAGTATAAGGAGATAATAGTATAACTGCTCTTGGCAGGGGTGCTGGTGTGTTTGTGTGTTGGGGTGTAAGGAGAGAAGCAGAAGCAGGACAGGCACTCTTTAATGAGTTACTACCCTTTGACTACCTTTGTTCTTTTGGAATTATTTTGATTCCCCTACATTAAAGCTTATCAAAAGTTGTTGCAGGACACCTAAAAGCCTAAAAGCCTCTGCATCTGCCCTGGATTGCCTCCTGCAGGTCACTTTGTAGATAGGGGGTAGTTTAAATGTGGCAGTTTATCTGACCATGTATTCTTTTTTTTTTTTTTTTTTTGCTTTTTGGGTCACACCCGGCAATGCTCAGGGGTTTCTCCTGGCTCTGCACTCAGAAATCACTCCTGGCGGTGCTCAGGGGACCATATGGGACGCCGGGGATCGAACCCGGCCGGCACAGGCCAGCCACATTCAAGGCAAATGCCCTACCCGCTGGGCTATCACTCCGGCCCCTGACCATGTATTCTGTACTGGCTCGTATAAATATTCTCTCATGCTACCACAATCATCATGGGACTAGCTAGATCTTACCAGCATATTTGCCTGGCCACGTTGGATCTCTAAGTAATTAGACCAGAGAGAAATGCTGTTTGCCTCCAAACAAATAAGCCTGGCTCCCTGATAACTCAAAGGCAACTAAAATACAAAACTACCGTGAAGTAGACGAGACTCTTGTGAAGGCTTGGAGAAATATTTAACTGGCATTAGTATAGTCTTTGGTACAGAGGCATGCCATGTCAGAAACCCCCCTCTCTACCCTATAAAGGCATTTCCAGGCAGATCTTGGCTCAAGACATTAGCATATAAAAGGGCCTAGGTGAGGTGCTGGGAGAAATTACCTCAGGGCATTTGACCCTGCCTGTTTCCCATAATAGTGGGAGGTCTAAGTTGCAGGGGTATAAAACTAGGCTGCTTCCTCTCTTGCTCTCTCTCTCTTTTTTGATCTCTCTCTTTGTGAGCTTGCACCCTTCTTTGGGAGTCTTGTCTTTGTCTCCTTTTTACGTGTTACGTGGTGGCCGCCATCTTGGCCTACAAGTGGCTGGGGTTCTAGCCGGGAATCCTAAGCACAGGGTTTTTCCTATTGCTGATTTGTATGCCTGAATCTGTGATAAGTAAAGCATTTTAAAACTGCATCAGATTCCTGAGTCTTCATCCATTCCCCACCGGCTTCGGAGGTAGAAGGGAACTTCACTTCCCGGTACTGTCAGGGACCCCAGAAGCATTCCCTGACAAAAAAGTTATTTCCCAATTTTGTTCTGAGAATTAGTTTTCAGATGCCTTTCTGAATAAATTAGTAGAGATGATTCTTAGGATTTTGACAGACTGATTTCTCTAGCTAACAGTACAGAGTTTAGAGAAGTCTAGGCAGTTTGAAATAGCTAAATAAATAGGACAAGAAAAGAAAGAAGGTAGGCTACAGTCAGATGGTCGGTGGCAGTGTACTTTATACCGAAGGGGTTGAATTTGGTTAATTTAGTTTTGCGGGGAATCCCCAGTGGTACTCAGGGGCCACCAGGGGCTACAATTGGCAGTGCTTGGGGGACCATTGAACTTGAGCACAAGTGAACTTGGAGTGTGCAAACAAGGCTTGCACTTCAACCTTTTGAACTATCTCCTCAGCCCCAGGATTTGATTGATTAAAGGAGCATTTTAAGCTTTAATTAGCATTGCAGGACTAACTCAGTAGTAGTTAGCATTGCTGGAACAATAGCTGTGAATATGTAAACTCCTCAAAATGATCATAACATATTTCATTTAAAATATTTTAATTTTTTATTAGGAGTGGCAAGAATTACAGCAAAGTATACAGCGAAAGGAGAGAGCTCTACTTGAAACCAAATCAAAAATAACACATCCTGTTTATAGTCTTTACTTTCCTGAGGTGAGTAGTATGTGTGTTGATGTTCCATTTATTTTCTCTTCATATACTTCTTCAGTTGCCTTTTATCCATCCCTCTGGGTATGTCCTAATTCAGAAGTACTGAACATGCTCTATTCCTGATTGGTCACATTTTAAAATGTGTATGTAATGACTGTGTTGCTTATAAGTAGAATTATTAACCTTATTTAATTTCTGTGACTTTTTTCACTTCTGTCTTTTCTATCTTTCCCAGATTACTGAGGATTATCCTAGTGAGGACTTCTCATTAACAGTTCATACTGTCTTACTTTGCATATTAATGTTCATATTTTGCCTTTGCATATTGGAAATTCTCACTTCTGTCTAGATTCACATAGGATGAAAATTATTAAGGGCTAGAGAGATAATACAGAGGGTAGTGTGTTTCCTTGAACTCTTGGCACTGCCTTATGGTCCTCTGAACACCACCAGGAGTGATCCCTGAGCATAGACTGAGGGTTAAGCCCTGAGCAAGACCAGGTGTGGTCCAAAATCCAGAGACAAAACAAATAAAAACAGTGAAAGAAAAAATTCTCAGAGTCCTGCACTGGTTACCCATAACCAGCAGACTTCCTCTGGCCCTATTCTGGGAAAGTAGGCAAGCACATGGCTGTCGCACCAGTTAGATTCCACAAGGGCACGTCATGACTGAGCCTCAAACTTAGGACAGGGTTTTGTTGCTGTTTGATCCTCGGTTCTTGTTTTTTTCATAGATGAAGCCTGCTGAGTTTTGGGTCCCAGTTATGTTTCCTCTGAGGGTGAAGTGTGTTCCCGCCACTACACTCTCCTCTGGCACCAGGGATTGCACCCAGGTCCTCACACTTGTAAGGCGTTTGATTTACCACTGAGCTACATAGCTCCAGCCTTCAATTTTTGTTTATCTCCTCAATAGATTATGTTGTCTTTCAAATTTTGGATTTGCTTGACAGTTTGCTTCTGTGCATGATTGTCTGTGGATAGAGGTCAATAACTTGTTGCCTTTTCGTTCAGGAAAGCTGTTCCTCAGACTGTCTCACAGCTTTGCCACAATATCTATTGCTCACCATTCATGTTTGGCAGGTGACTTCGTGTCTAAATCTGCTTTATGCTCTGGGATGTCAGTCTAGAGTTGCTGGAGGCTGCTGAAGGCACATTTCTACATAATTTGACATTCTTAATAAATAAATGAGTGACTCTGCACAGACTGTTGTTTTGACTTGGGAAGAGCCGGCCCGGGCTTCCATCTCACCGCACGCTGATCTTCTGGCATGTCCTAAGCTTTCGCTCATCTGTTAGGGGCACTTTGCCCATTTCAGTGCTAGTCTGCCAGCACCAAAGCTTCTGAACCAGGCGCATAAATTCAACTCACTGGCTTTAAGAGAGCCAAGAGATGCTGTATGCTGCATAATTTGTACCCTTGTGACAGTTTCATTTTATACCATGCCTAGTTAATAATCAAAACATTCATTCACTGTCTTAGAACATTTTAGCAGTGAAAATACTCCCTACTCCTATTAATCTGCATCTGCATGATGAACATCTCAAAGTACCATTTTTCAGATCCATTTTGTTGAGAATTTTTTCTTCATCTACCTGTCTACCATCTATTATCACGCTCTTCACTGAAAGTATTTAGAATTTTATTTTTAGCAATTGCATATTATTATAACTCATGTTATTTTTAATATATCAATGATTAGGGGATCTCAGACAACAGAAAATATTTGTGTTTAAAGTGCAGATAACTGATATCTTTTCTGCGTTCAGCATTTGCATCAGAGGTATAGGTGCAATGCCATTAATTGGTACTAGCTTCTTAATAATTATTCTGGAATGAATCTCATTTTAATAGTTAGCCTGGGAGAGAAAGAAACAGCCATTCTTCAGGTGGAGAGGTAAAGACGAAATGTGCATCTTGACTATCCTTGCACTGACATACATGTTCTGGTAATATGTTTCTCAAGGTGAAATGTCATGACCTTTGCCCTTTATAGGTGTGTGTTATAGTATGTATTTGGATTATTTCAGTTCATCCTCACAACATGGCCTGAGATATGCACTCATCCATTTAACTGAAGAACCGTAGACACAGATTTAGAAGTGTAAAGAGGAACAATCCAGGTCTTCTTGGCTGTAATGCAAGAATTAGACTACAGACTGTTTGACTCTCCCTCCCTGCCCATACAGGCAGGAAGTTAGCCTACGAACTGGTTCACTCCCTCTCTCTGTCCATTAGACCTTTTCTACTTGGTTCTTAAATAGATACTAAGTAGATGATTCAACGGTTATCGATGTGTATGTCGCTGAGCACGGAAATCTGGTGCCTCTAGACTCCAAACTGCCTTGGTCTTTTATTTATACATTTCTCTACCCCATTCCCATCCCTCTGTTGTCAGTGTGGTTTGCAGTGAAGGTGGTCACACACAGACTTGGCTGTGATACTGGCACTCTTTTTCAGGTGTCAGTGCTGTACATGTGTTCGCAGGGGGCCTGCGTTCTTTAGCTGTGTTGTTCACTGGGGGCCACACCCTTCAGTTGTGCTACTTGTTCATGCTTGCCTGCAGTGCAGCAGAAAATCCTTTGCCTTGCTTGGGGACACAGACAGCAAAGAAGCCAGGATTGTCTTTGGCACATCCCTGCTGTTGGGGTGAACTCACAACCTAAGGCCTGAAAAGGCAGGTGCTTGGACCACTGAGCCATCCTCCAACCTACTAATTTTTTAAAAAAGGGGCCAGAGCGATAACACAGCGGGTAGGGCATTTGTCCTGCACATGGCCGACGCGGGTTCTATCCCCGCATCCCATATGGTCCCCCAAGTACTGACAGGAGTAATTCTTTAGTGCAGAACCAGGAGTAACCCCTGAGCATTGTTGGATGTGACCACCCCAAAAAAAGGCAAAAAAAAATTTTTTTTTTTAATAATGCACTTTTGTGTCTCTGTGAGTTCTGTCTGCTGTCATTGTGTGTTCTGGTGGCTGTTTGCCCAGTTTTCTTAGTGTTCCTAATCTTTTGTTTTTAAGTACATCCAGACATGCTAGGCTTACTGAAAGTCATGTGCAGTGAAAGGTGTAAATGACTCTTAGAATCTGTGATGCTTGGGGCTGGAGCGATAGCACAGCAGGTAGGGCGTTGCCAACACGGGTTCTATCCTCGGCATCCCATATGGCACCCTGAGCACCGCCAGGAGTAATTACTGAGTGCAGAGCCAGGAGTAACCCCTGAGCATTGCTGGGTGTGACCCCCAAAAAAAAGCAAAAAAAAAAAAAGAATCTATGATGTTTATTCAGGAGTATAGTGATTCGATATATTGTTTTCTGGTTTCACTGCCCAGGTCCCTTCTTTCCACTCCTACTTTCTTTTTCTTTTTTTTTTTCTCTCTTTTTTTTTTGTTGTTGTTTTGTGGGTCACACCCAGCAATACTCAGGGGTTTCTCCTGGCTCTACACTCAGGAACTACTCCTGGCGGTGCTCGGGGGACCATATGGGGATGCTGGGGATCGAACCCAGGCCGGGCACAGACTGGCTGGGTGCAAGGCAAACGCCCCCCCCCGCTGGGCTATCGCTCCGGCCCCATCCACTCTACTTTCTTGCTTTTGATCATTTGTGCATTGGATTACTAAGATTATTTACCAAAACAATAGATATCGTAATTTTTTGTTTGTTTCTGAGCTACATCCAGTACTATGATCAGGGCTTACCCTGGCTCTGCACTCAAGAATCACTCTTGGAGGACTTGGGAGACTGTAGATTGCTTGTATCAAACCCAGTTTGGCTGCATTGAGGCAAGCACCTTGCCTGTTGTACTGTCTCTCCAGTCTTGTCTTCATTTTTAAAAATACATTTGGCCATTTAAGATTAGTCTGGGGCAGGGGTGAAGGAACGGAGCGATAACACAGTGGGTAGGGTGTTTGCCTTGCATGCAGCTGGACCCATGTTCCATCCCTGGCATCCCATATTGTCCCCGAGCACTGCCAGGAGTAACCCCTGAGCATCACCGGGTGTGACCCAAAAAGAAATAAAAAAACATTAGTCTGGGGTTTTAATACAGAGACCCATCAGTGGGAGTTCAGGGCCACTTGAAACCTCCCAGTTAAAAGCAATATTCTTTTTGGGAAGAATATCTACAAAAAAAATTAAGAACAGTTTATTTAGTAAATATTCAACATCAGATGTGACCAGCAAATATCCAACATCAAATGTGATATTCCTTTGCTGGGAATATCACTTGTATCACTTGTCTTCCCCTTGTTCATCCATTTGCTTGAGCGGGCACCAGTAATATCTCCATACGTCCCTGTTGCTTGCTAGTGTAGCCTAAGGGCATCTGCTCGCTCCAGGAACACGAAGAGCTTCAAACCATTTGTTCAGGTGATGGGAATGAGGTCTATAATTGTTACTATTTTGGCATATCAAATACGACATGGGTAGCTTGCCAGGTTCTGCCTTGCTAGGAATATAACTAGGAATAAAACAAGGCTAATGGGCCAGAGCGATAGACCAGCGAGTAGGGCATTTGCCTTGCATGCAGCTGGACCCAGGTTCGATCCCCGGCATCCCATACGGTCCCCTGGGCACCTAATTCCTGAGTGCAGAGCCAGGAGTAACCCTTGAGCATTGCTGGCTGTGGCCCAAAAAGAAAAAAAAAAACAAGGCTAATGTCTCTAAAATAAGACCAGTCAAAACTATTTCTGAATATATATATGTATTTTTTCGCTTTATTTTGCAGGAAAAACAAGAATGGTGGTGGCTTTATATTGCGGATAGGAAGGAGCAAACACTAATATCAATGCCATATCACGTGTGTACACTCAAAGATACCGAAGAGGTAATTACCAGCATGATTTCACTTACATTTCTTATAAGCACACATCTCACCATTAATGAATTGCATAGACTGCTTTGCTAAATCATTTTTAGAAGTCATTTTACCTTGGCTTCTTACATTTTATTAAGTCACATTTTCAAACTCATTCATATTTTGGAGGGTCTTTGGAAAACATTGAATTATTAAAAGTTACACTTGAACATTCTTTTGTTTTTTGACGTTTTTGGCAATAGCCTCCTGTGCTCAGGGCTTACTCTTGGCTCTGACTTCAGAGATCACTCCTGGCATTGCTCAGGGAACCATACAGTGGCTCTCCCATCACCTCCACCTGCTCACTCTCAAAACATCCCCAATCCTGCTCTTTGGTGAGATTTGTATGGTGGCTTTATCATGTCAGCATGATTGATCATGATTTCAATTTTCCACCCTTCCCTAGAGAAGGGATAAGGCTGACCATCCCCAAGTCCTCATCAAGTCTTGCTCTTTCTGGTGCCAGCCTCCCTCCAGGAGCTCACCAGGAGTCCCCCATCAAAACAGAAAGTATCCCTGTCACCCACAGAGTCCAGGGGTTTATGAACTCTGTGGCAGAAATCACCAACTAGGAAACCAAAGAAGTGCCTAGTTCTAGTACCATGAGGGAAATTAAAGGGGTTCAAGGAGGTCCATGTCAGGTAAGGGGGAAAATAAGAACAAAAACTTATTTTTTTTTAATCTCATTGCATTTATCCTAGAAATAAGAATATTGGGTAGTGAAGTCTGTTATTCCAGCATTTAGTTTTCATACTCTTTGTTGCTTGAAGCTATTAAGGATGATGAGCTTAGTTGCTTTAAATATGCTTTTTATTTTGAATATTTAAAAGATATATTCTTCCTAATTTGGTTTACTTTTTGTGTATGTATGGACACATGTTTGCGCTGCACACACACACACACGTTCATGTATTTGTTAGAACTGTCTGTGTCATTTTGACTCAGATACACAGGGCAGAGCTGCTACCGGCTCTCCCTGCGCTCAGCTGATCATGAGGCGCCCAGGAGGGGAAGGCAGATTCTAGCCGGGACCCACCATCCCAACAGAGCCTTGCAAGAAGTCAGAGGAACCCCCTACACCATAAGGACCACCATTTTCAATATCCGGACTCCACAGCTTGCCGGAGCTCCACCTAAGAGAAAAGCCGATCTTTCCTCGTTGAGGTTCATCAGTAAATGCATGAATTGAGAGCCTACTACTGAGAGTATACTACCCACACTGCATAGCCTGGCAAGCTACCCGTGTCGTATTTGATATGCCAAAAACCAATAACAATTATAGACCTTATTCCCATCACCTGAAGGAATGGATTGAGGCTCTTCATGTTCCTGGAGCAAGCAGATGCCCTTGGGCTACACTAGCATGCGGCTTGATATATGGAGATGTTACTGGTGCCGACTTGAGCAAATGGATGAACAAGTGATACAAGTCTGTGTCATTTGAGTCACCACGCTTTTTAAACACTTCAGGAATGTTATGAGTGCACCGTTGTTTTCTCCCCTTCTCAAAATACAGGCTTCAAGTGCTGTTTTTATATTTTAGGTAGAATTGAAGTTTCCTGCACCAGGCAAGCCTGGGAATTATCAGTATACAGTATTTCTGAGGTCAGACTCCTACATGGGTTTGGATCAGATTAAACCATTGAAGGTAAGAATTGTGACTCTGTAATAATTGTGGTTGTCTATTTGAAAAAGTGCTTTATAGAAGCATTTCTAGTTTGAAACTCAGTGATAGAGAAAAATAAGTCAGTTCATATTTTATAATGTACTTCATGGACTTCTCTGTCAGTAGTAAACGTAAGCTGTCAGGTGAAGGAAGTGTAGAATCTTGAGTGTAAATGACTTAGGTCAGCATTCTCAGCCTTTCTCTGCTTGCGGACCCGCACCCATCTGTGGACCAAGGTTGAAGACCATGGCTCAAGTGGTTCATTTTCATGTGTTTTAATAGGGGTGTGACCTCTGGCCTCCCCAAAGGATTTGTTTTCTTTAGAACAGCACATGTCCTTTATCACCGATCCAGGAGTTGTAGGGCTTCTTAATTTATAAAACTCATTGATTAATTGATTATAGTAGGAGGGTTGAATCCGGGGACTCAAACATGCAAAAGTGTGTCCAGGTGCAGAGCCACTAAAACAGATTAAATTTTTGTAATTGTAGAATATATACATTATCATTTGAAGCTTACTCCTATTAGTGTTTACTATTTATCTTGAGCACTTTTGCTTTTTTGTAATTTTGGACATACCCCAAAATACCGAGTGGTGCTTGGACTCTTCTGCTTTTGGGTCACTTCCCAGTGTGCTCACGGGTGCAAGCAGTACTGGGAATCTAACTGGGGTTCCCCCACATTCAGAGTATGTGCTCAGCCCATTAAGTATTCTTTCTGGCCCTCACTTGAGCATTTGTTTAGGGGGAGGTGAGATTGGACCATACCCCACTGTGCTAAAGGGTTGTTTCCGGCTCTGTGTTCTGAAGTGACCCCTGGAAGTGCTTGGGGACCATATCTGGTGCCAGGGATTCAAAATGGGGCCGGCAGAATGCGAGGAAAGCTCCTTAACTCCTGTGTTATCTCTCTTGCCCTCTGGACTTTCTATAGGGCGTGACACATGTAGAGAGCTTAGGGGCTGTGCCGAAACGTCATTGCACTATGTGGTATCAAAGCAAAGGGGCCAGTGAACACCTTGTCTTTCTCCACTAGAGTACATATTTCTTTCCTTTCACTATAGCATTTTTCTTCAAGCATCTGGAGGCTGCAAAACGTTTCTTTTTAAAATGACACTTGTATCTTTGTTTCCCTCTCCCCAGAAGACTTCCTGAGACAGTACTCAGTGTTCTTCCTCAAAACTTGCTGTGGGGACCAGATAGTTCAGTGGGCTAAGGCACACACAAGACATGTGGATGCCTGAATTTTTGATCCCCTAGTACCTTCGCCCCCGAGCACCACCGGGTGTGGCCCTGATGGCATCCACAGCCACTGAGCCTGCGGAGCACCACAGTGCCAGTCTGAGCATGGAACTGTCTAAGCTGCAAAACTGGGCCTGCATCACCCGAAGTGGCTCCTAACCCCCTCAGCTCTTGCTTGGAGGCCCATCTGTGACGAAAAGGATCAGTTCATTCTCTTTCACGCTGTGTAAAAACATACACTAAATCATGGGGCCAAGTGATAGCCCAGCGGGTAGGGCATTTGCCTTACACACGGCCGGCCTGTGCTGGCCCAGGTTCGATCCTCGGCATCCCATATGGTCCCCCCGAGCACCGCCAGGAGTGGTTCCTGAGTGCAGAGCCAGGAGAAACCCCTGAGCATTGCCGGGTGTGACTCAAAAACCAAAAAAAAAAAAAAAAAAAAAAAACAAAACAAAACAAAAACATACACTAAATCAAACATAAAACAATAATAGATTTTTAGTTTAGCTTGTGTGTTTGTGTATGTGGGGGGAGGGAGGGTGTGGGGGGGCTCTAGTGTTAGTCTTAGGTCTTCCTCCTAGCTCTGTACTCAGGGGATCACTCTTGGCAATACTCAGGAACCATGTGGGATGCCGGAGGTTGAAGGCAGGTCAGCCACATGCAAGGCAAGTGCCCTACCTGCTGTACTATCTCCTTAGCTCCGCAGCTATGTGGTCGTCAATTTACATTTATTTCTGGGCTGTCTGTTTTAAAACTCTGACTTTATTATTGCTGTGGGGTCAGATAGTGCTTGCTTGCTTCCCACGAACCCTAGTTCATCTCTGGCACCACATACGGTCCCTCCAGCACCTCTAGGTGTGATCCACAAACCGAAGGGGGAAGGAAAGGAAACAAGCTGCCTCTGTGCTCATTTCTGATGCCTGTGTTTAATTCTTCTGTGTAGTTGGAAGTCCACGAGGCTAAGCCTGTGCCAGAAAATCACCCACAGTGGGACACAGCAATTGAAGGGGATGAAGACCAGGAGGACAGTGAGGGCTTTGATGACAGCTTTGAGGAAGAGGAAGAAGAGGAAGAAGACGATGACTAAGCAGTACTGTGGACCATACTATTTGCACACATTTGCAAATGTCTGCTAGTTTGGAAATGTACAATAAACCAGAAGCAGAGCGAGCTGAGGGAGCTGTTAGTTCTTTCCTAGCAATGGGCTGGAATCTGATGAGGCGGTGGCCGTGCCTTTGGTTCAGTCTGAAAAAAATGCCGAAGGGTCGTCAAGGCCTTTTCAGTATGGGATGGTGCATTTATTTCATCTGCAAGTGATAATAAACCCTTTGTTATGACTGTTTGGACGTGTGGGTTATGTATTATCTGATCAATATATGGTTCCAGTACAAGTAAAAGGCACATTGGAAAATCTATAAATGAGCAACTTTTCTTTGTTTAGCTTTAGTCTTTAGCAAACATTAAAGTATGGTAGACACCACAGCTATGTGTTAAGTAACATCTGCTCCAGTTTCAATCTCCTGAAAAGCTCTATCATTTATGACATTTTGCAGTGCTGCAGGGGGTGTAATCGCTCCCACTTGCACTTTAAATCTTATTTTCACCTGTCTTGGTCAGAAGTTGGCTTTCTCTCACATTCCACACAATACAGAGGGCTGCGCTGGGGATTTTCACTTTTTATCAATGGCCAAGAGTTATCAGACAGATTAGAAAAATGGCTTAAAACATTTTTAAGCATTTATTTTAGCAGATGAATGCAGGGGCTAATTCTTCCTATAAGCTCTAGGTCTAAAAATGATTATGGGACCACATGTCTCTAATGTTGGCAACTTACAAAGTTATTAAGTAACCTTTTCTAAAAGGTCCACTCTGAAAGCTGAAGTAAGTTCTTAGCTTTTAATCTACCTGACTATCCGAAGCCTTTTATGGGGGGAAAATATATATATATATATAACATATATAGATAGATAGATAGATAGATAGATAGATAGATATTTATAGATACAGGTACCTGTATCTACCTATAGATATAGATATCTGTCTATCTATATATAACATGCAAGGGAGGCTTTTTTTTGTATTCATTTTGGACTCCTGTCAATAAAATAGAAGATTGGCTCATTTCATGTTTGTAATGGTGTGTGTCTTTTTTACTCACAGATAAAATTCATTTGTTTATTTTTTAACTAAAAAGTTGAATGCTGTAGATTCCTCTGAGGTGGCTGTTGTTTTGTGCACTGTAGAAGGACCCACAAGCGAGAAGGAACTCCCCCCCTCACAGCTTAGGTAGGAAGGGGTGGTACTCAGAGAAAGGGGTGACGCGCGGCGTGATGAACTGTTCCGGCCAAGTGCGTAATTTTATTTCTAGGTTGGGAGGAATCAAAAGTATGATTATGCCCTTCCTCGTCTCCCAGAGTTCCCGCAGCCAGGAACTGTTAGGAGTCCTGTGACCCGTTTCCTTTAAAGGTTGCTGCTCTCCATGCAGAGCTGTCACTGGTGTTTTGTTACTGCAGTGGTTGGAAATAAAACTTGAAAATTATACAAAAACATGAATCGCTTTTTGGGTTCTAAATCTAGGATGATTATTCCCTATAATTTGGTCAAAACTTTGCGTTTGGAGCTGCCTTGACTTGTTTTGTTTCAGCTGTAGGGAGAGGCTTCCTCATTGGCAGGCGTAGCCATTTTATTTTAGGAGAGGGGGTTGTTTTTCCCTCCGTACAGTATTGCTGCCAGGCTCTGTGTCGCCCCCCCACCCCCCAGCTGCTCTGAAGGAGAAGCAGCTGCCTTCAGGTGAAACTGAAGATAGAGAAAATGAGAGGGAGTTAGGAATGGGAGGACTATGTAGCATATGCACATGCTGTTTTCTTGGGAGGTAGTTTTATTCCTACTGGCTCTTTAGCCTCTGAGGCATTGCAAGCTCACACGCAAACAAGTGGCTGCAATGGTAGAAGTGTGAGGTCGTGGGTTTGATCCCCAGCACAGCATTGTCCACCCCACCCCTCAGCACTCACATACCCTGCACACTGAGCACTGCAGGTGTGGCCTCCACAATAGGTACAAGAAGGTCTTTTTTTTAAGTTGCTTTCTAGTTATGAAAGACTTTCCACAGTACTTTGAAAAAGCAGTACCTTGGTAGAAGAATCCCACTGTTTCCTGTTGCCTTTTGAGATATATATATATACACACACACACACACACACACACACAGACACACATATATACATATATAATACATACATACATATATGTGTGTGTGTGTATATATATATGCACTTTACAACCAAATAAGATTAGCTTTTCTCTGGTGGCCCTCTAGATAACTTTCCACTTTGCATTAGGAAAGAGCTGAGCCATTCATGGTCCTGAACTCTCCAGTAAGTCACTGAATACCGCAGCCCTTCTTTCTCTTGAGCGAGGTCAAATAACTGGCTTTCACTTAATGGAGTGGCAGCTGTATAGTTTCAGTTCTCATCCCATCAAGCTAAGCAGTGGCCAACAATTAGCAGAGAGATGGGTATGCATTCCTAATGAAAGCCATGTATCCATACTGCTCGAGAGGTGGGTGTCCACAAGATTGTTACTTCTGTATTGTTAGCCTCTTACTTTGACCAAGGACCTATTAAAAGCTCTTCTATGAAGCAACCACAGTGGAAAGTCTGTCATTTGTAAATTTTATTATAAAATTTGATAGAGGCCCCATGTATTTCCCATATACATTGAGATAGCTGTCTATCTCAATCTCAAAGTCAAATATTCGTGTCCTTTAGAATTTTTTTCCATGAAAGTTTTTGGGGGTCATACCTGCTGTGCTTAGGGCATACTCCTGGCTCTTTCAGGGAATACTCATGTTAGGGAACCATTGTGTTGTGAAGGATCAAACTGAAATTGGCCATGTGCAAGGCAGACACCTTACCTCTAGCCTCCACAATTTTTAAAATTAGGGAGCACGTTGCATAATCGTTCTTTGAAAAACAGCGTTCTGTCTCTCTACTTGTACTTAGGGTGGAGAAGAGTCCCGCTCTCCTATCCCACTGTGTGGTCACTGCTTAGTCCCTGACTGACAGGGTGGAGTCAAGGGAGGGGATGGTGCCTGAGGACAGGTGAGAGGAGAGGCAGTGGGTATTGGGGAAGCGTGACGTGGTTCTTTTGAGCAAGTCTTGTGAAACCCAGATCCTGGAATGTTCTTTAGCCACTGTCCTTACTTTATTTGTAACTGGCACTCTTTTTTTAAAGGGATTACTCATCTACTCAGTTTCTGTGCGCCTGGTTCTGTCATTGGGTTATTTTCTTTTTGCAGTGCTGGGGATCAAACCCAGGGCCTCATGCACGCAGGCAGAGTATGCATGCTACCACTGAGGCATGTCCCAGACTTGTGTTCTTGTGAGCTGGGTACCAGGGCAGATGTGTGGAAATTCATAATGGCCATTGTTTTTGAATGTCCTTTTTTTAATATTTCATTATAGACAAGGAAATGCTTATTTTAGGGAAACCATATTAATTTGCTGACTTAAAAAGATAGGGGGGCCTGGGGAAATAGTACTGCAGGTAATGTGTGATCCCAGGGTGCTAGAGCCAGGAAGTATGACCCCAAAACAACAAAAACGGAAAATGTAGGTAAACCCACACCTTGATTTTTTTTTTTTTTCAGTATTCTCGAGAGCATTTTTCCCCTCCTCTAAGTAGTCAGCTGTCAAGCTCCCTATTTAGTCGCTTATTAGCTGAAATCACCAGCAGGGAGCTGTGCCGTGGCGTTTTACTGGATGGGATTGATTAGTTGAAATATGTCTCACCAACTTAGCGTCCAGCAGAATCTTCACACATTCAACTTGTTCTAGGGCTATAACTTACAAGCTGTGATCTTGTTCTTCTGTAACCTAAGCTAAGCTTCCAAATACAGAAATCAGTGGCATGCTTTTGGGCTGCGGGTTCAGGCGGGGCTGGGTGCGTGTCCCAGGACTCTAGGGATGATCAGTCCAGTGGGGAGATGTTAAAATGGTCATTTGTATTTAATCTCATCCCTTAAGATTTCTATTTTTGTGTGTTTTATAATATACATAATATATTGTACAATTGTACACTTACATAATTTATAAATAAATACTACATTTATTGGTGCATTTTCTTTTTAAAATTAATCTTGAGTCCCTGATCCAAGCGAAGATGAAAGCTTGGCCTTTGGCGCCTCCTGTCAGGTTCACGGATGGTAGCTCTGCTGCAGATGAAGCGGTCACTACCCAGGAGCAGAGGAGTCGCTGTTGGAGATGGAACTGAGCGAATCAGTAGAGGGAGAGCATTGCTGAGCGGTGGCTGGTGAGGGAGTGTTAGCTGCTTGACACTTTCAGTGGCTCTTCTGGTGGCACTGGCAGCCCATTGCCTGCTTCCAGTGTAAGGGGTGTGTGGAAGGACTGTTTGCTCTCCTGTCCGCATGAGAGGCAGCAGCCCCACCCACCTGCATGGGTGATGGAGAACACAGTTGGTGAATACTACAAAGGTGGGAGCCCACTCTGAAAAGCCTGGACTTTGCACCTTAATTTCTGTCCAAAGGGGGTGGCAGGGCTGTATGCTATATTTCTTTAGCTAAGATTGTCTTTGCTTATGGTATTAAAATCAAGATGAAAGTCATGTTACAAAGTTCTCCGTCTTTTGTCATCTGTTTTGGGGATATTCCTGATGATGCTTAGGTTTACCCTGGTTTGGCACTCAGGGATTACTCCTGGAGGGACTTGGAATCATATGGGTTACTAGGAATGGAACCCACGTTGGCTACGGCAAGGCAAGAGCTCTACTCACTGTACTATCACTCCGGTCCCTGAGACTATTTCTTGATGTTTTTTCATTCCCTCTCACCTTGCGTTTTCATTCTTACTCTCTGCTGTTCTAGCACCATAGTGCAGTGCTCCAGGAGTACACTCACTGTGTTGGTTCAGTGTGTGCCAGGATTGAGCTCTGGGTGTCTTGCATGAAAGACACCAATGGAGTCTTTCACCATGAGGTCGTCACTACCACATAATCGATACATACTGTCAGTATACCTGACAACTAAGAAACTACACACACACACACACACACACACACACACACACACACACACAGAGAGAGAGAGAGAGAGAGAGAGAGAGAGAGAGAGAGAGAGGGGAATTTGGGGCCAAAGAGCTGGTATAATAGGTTAAGGTGCTTGCCTTGCATCCACCAACCCTGACTCAGCTCTCCAGCACCATGAATGGTACAGGACCTCCTGCCTTGAGCACAACCATGTATGTCAAATAAAATCTGTAGCAAGGTTTTGTTGTTAAGTGTCGGGTACTCTCTATGCCTTTTACCTTTGTTTTCTTGGCTGTTTTCTAATATATTAAATTCTAGGTTTTGAGGTAGAAACAGAAGTTCCAAAAAAAAAAAGAAAGAAAAGAAACTTGAAGTTCCAATAAAGTCCAGAAGATGGTGCATATTTATTCAGTTACTAGAAGTCCTGTTTGCTTAAGAGGGTGAACAGTCAGGACAAGCAAGTTCTTTTTATTACAGAAAACTGAATTTGTGTTGTGTTTGGGCCATATTAACTCTGTTCAAAGCTTCCGCCAACTAGGTGCTCAAGAATCACCCTGGCAGTGTTTGGGCGGCCATATGTGTTGCTGGGAATTGAACAGGGCTTGGCTGCATGCAAGGCAAGGGCCTTAACAACTGTGTTACCTCTCCAGCTCTGAATAGAACTTTTATAGAACAGGTGTCAAGAATAGTGAAGGCGGGTTGGAGAGCTAGTGCAGGGTTAAGGCATTTGGCCTGCACTTGGCCTGCCATGTTCAGTCCCTGGTACCACATATGGTCCCCTGAACAACTACCCAGGAGAGCCCTCAAGTTAACACAGACAGGTATGACCCAGAAGCCTCCGTTCCCCTACTGCCTAAAGAAAACTGAAGAGCCTGAGGTTTTCACCTGTACAAGCTGGCAAGTTGTGTTCTGGACCCAGGTCGGGTCTTTGTGTCTCCCAATCTACTTTTGCCCCAGGTTCCATGCAGTATATGGAGGGACTCAGATTCCACGTGTTGTGAGTCCCAGCTGAGGAACTAGGCTTCGGGCATCCCATCTTTAATTGCTCTGCTGGCAAGCGCAGCAGGAACTAACTTACGCTGGCATGTTCAATTGGTCTGAAATGGAACTGGGACCTCTGTTCTCAAGTAGTGCAGAGATGAGAGACCCATGGAAATTGCTCCCGGAGCTGGAATTTAGAGGTCTTCTATTTGGGGGGATTGAACTCCAGGGCAGCCATGTGCAAGAGAGGTGCCTTATCCCTTTATTTTGGGGGTTTTGGGGGCCACAGCCATGGTGGAGGGGTAACTCCTGACTTTGCATTCAGAGATCATTCCCCTGGCAGGGTTTCAGGGACCTTATGTGGTGCTGGAGATTGAACCATATGGTCATATTGCAAGGCAATTACCCTACCCACTGTACCTATTTCTGGCTTCTAGGGTACCTTTTCCTTTGTTCAGAGCATAAATTTTTCAAGGAAAATGCAGTCAGCTTAGCAAAACACATGGCATCAGTGAGGCGGTCTCTCAAGAATTATTTTGAGCATTTAAACCTCCTGTACTTTATGCTTTCTGACCAACATAGTTTTAGTTTCAATTGGGAAATAGTTTTCTTAACTTAGACTAAAACAATCCAGAATTCTCTCTCTTGAATCCAGTTTAATGTGAGGGGGGCAAGAATTGTTTAGAACATGAACACAGCCCAGTATGGCCACCAAAGGTTTTGATAATTGTTCTTTGTGTGTCTCTTCTCAAATAAAATACAAATATTTCCTCTTAAACAAAACCCCACTACCCTTCTTTCAAACAAACTGAACTTTTACCTACGCATGTCCAAGTGTAACAGATCATGATTCAAAGATTACTTATCTTGCTATTTTCTATCATGAATCTTACATTCTCCTCCATTCATTTACTTTTCTTTTTTGTCACTTCATGTCTTTAGTTCATGAATATGGTCTTCCACCTGTTGAGTTCTGTTGCTCTGGTTTGTTACTGTATTTTTAATTCCTTCGTTCCATTTGTATGAACTTTTTGATATCCTGGGCCAGTTCATACTTGTTGATGAATTTTTCTTCTTGAATTGATTTAAATTCCTCATCAATGAAGTTTGAACCTTTATTTTTCAATCCAGTGTTTTGCTTTGGCACTAGTGTCCCTGCCTCAGGATACACCTGTCAAGTAGATGAATTCTTTTTTCTTCTCATTACTCTCTTTTTTTTTCCCTGTGGTTTTATTTATTTTCAAGCATGTTGGGGTCTCAGCATAAACATGTGAGGCTAGAGTCCAAGAGCCCCAAGTGGAGATACAAAGCACAGTTTTTTGTTGTTGTTGTTTTTTTTTTTCTTTCTTTTTTTGGTTTTTTTTATTACAATTGCAAAGATGTTCAATAAGATGTTCATATTTGGGTTTTGGTCATAAAATGTTCCAGCACCCATCCCTCCACCAGTGCCCATTTCCCTCCACCAATGTCCCTGATTCCCTCCCCCCCCCCAGCCTGCCTCTCTTAAATTCTTTCTCTTTCTCTCTTTCTCTTTTCCTTCTCTTCCACATTGTGGATTACAATACATACATTAAGAGGGTTGTCATGTGTATCTTTTGCCTGTATTTAATGCTCAGTTCTAGGTTGGTATCAGCACTTTCGACAATTGTTAGCACACTGTTCCATTCTCTGTCTTACCTAGCCTCTGACTCCCACACATTTGTTATAATTTCCACCTTTGACAATATCTCCTGTTCCATGCTTCGCCTGACCTTGGATTTTGGTATCATAATATGGACATATATATTTATGTCATGCAAATAAATTGCAGTCATTCTATATCTGTCTCTCTCTTTCTGGCTAATTTCACTCAACATGATCCCTCTCCATGTCCATCCACTTATAAGCAAATTTCATAGCTTCATTTTTTCTGACAGCTGCATAGTATTCCATTGTGTAGATGTACCAAAGCTTCTTTATTCAGTCATCGATTCTCGGGCACTCTGGTTGTTTCCAGATTCTGGCTATTGTGAACAATGCTGCTATGAACATAAAAGTAGGGATGGTGTTTCCGCTGCGTATTTTTGGCTTCCCAGAGTATATTCCCAGGAGTGGTATGGCTGGGTCAAATGGGAGCTCAATGTCTAGTCTTTGGAGGAATGTCCATATTGTTTTCCAGAAAGGATGTACTAGTCAACATTCCCACCAACAATGGATGACAGTCCCTTTTTCCCCGCATCCCAGCCAGCATTTGTTGTTCTTGCTCTTCAGGATATGTGCCAGTCTCTGTGGTGTGAGATAATATCTCATTGTTGTTTTGATTTGCATCTCTCTGATGACTAATGATGATGAGCATTTTTTTCATATGTCTTTTTGGCCATTCGAACTTCTTGCTTGTCAAAATTTATGTTCATTTCTTCTCCCCATTTTTTGATGGGGTTGGCTGTTTTCTTCTTGTAAAGTTCTACCAGTGCCTGATATATCCTGGATATTAACCCCTTAACAGATGGTTATTGGGTGAATATTCTTTCCCATTCTGTGGACTGTCTTTGTATCTTGGTCATTGTTTCTTTTTGAGGTGCAGAAGCTTTTTAGCTTCATGTAGTCCCATATTACTCAGGAAGAGTTCTCAGAATGCCCAACTTCACAAAATGCCCTGATTGTTGTGCCCATAATTTTGTAGGTTTGTTTTTTCTTTGTGGGTCCTCCCTATGTCATGTGGCTGAGAGCTCAGTGCTTGCATCCTCTGTGTGTGTGTGTGTGTGTGTGTGTGTGTGTGTGTGTGTGTGCATCATTAGAGCTTTAGCCAGTGGTGCTTGGAAGGTTTGAAAGCAGTCGCAGTTCAAATTAGGGCTCCTGAGTTTCAAACTAAGACATATGCTCCTGACCCCTGAGCAATCTTTTCTGGCCTGGTATAGAGGTTTTTTTTTTTGTGTTATGAACCAGCACAGAGGTTCTCAGACCACTGCAGCCTCTCCAGTAATGACTCAGCACTTCTGGATATTTACCTTCCTTGACTGGACAAACAGGAAGTCCCCCCCCACCCCCTCAGATTGTCACTGCCCCTCACTGCTATTATGCACTCAGGAGATGGGATGGTCCAATTTGGGAAACATCTCTGCACATTTATTTATTTAGTCACTTGTCTTCCTGTTGTTCATCGATTTGCTTGAGTAGGCGTCAGTAACGTCTCCATTCGTTGGGAATGAGGTTATTATTGTTACTGCTTTTGGCATATCTAATACACCATGGGTAGCTTGCCAGGCTCTGCTGTGGCTCTAGGTTCATCCCAGAGGACCCAGTCTGTTTTCTATGTCAGACTATCAACCATCCACTATCCAGGGTCCATGGGGCAGAGCCCTGGGTGTAGACAAGCCTGTCTCCTGTCTGCCACTTGCTGATGCAGCAGGGCACCCACAGCCACACCTGCAACATCTCACTGGATTCTTATTTACTGCAACCCTCAGGATCAGATAGAGAATTCCACAATCTCATTTTCTTTTAGTGTTTCTTGTTGGAAATTATTTTTAATATTATTTATTGTATTTTAGAAGTTTTGAGTCAACCAAAAAAGTATTAATATTGCATAGATTTAAACATTATATAGGCATTTCCCATTCCAGGTATTTTAACACTTCAATACATTAAAAAAGATAGAAATAATACAAATTATATTCTCTGATTATAATGAAATTTTAGATTAGGAATTAGAAGCAGAGACAGAATAGAACCATATTGAAGTTTTTGAAAACTATAGATATTTATAAATATTCTGTTGGTCAAAGAGACCTCTAGGGAAATTGCAAAATAATGAAACTGAATTTAAATATAATATTTGAAAATTAGGGTAATGATGCAAAAATTAGATCACACAGGAACATATAGAACGTGTAAGATTAATGATGATTTTTTTTTTTGCTTTTTTTGGGGGGTCACACCTGGCGATGCTCAGGGGTTACTCCTGGCTCTTTGCTCAGTAATTACTCCTGGTGGTGCTCGGGGGACCATATGGGATGCCAAGGATCGAACCCGGATCAGCCGCATGCAAGGCATAACTCTTTTGATTCCTCTTTGGGAGACCCAAATAGTGTTCTCATCCTGCTTTTCGTAGGGGCCCAGGTCTCTGAGGCGTATGTTAATGCAGGGAGAAGTGGTGTCTAAGAGATATGCCTTGAGCTAGAGGTTCTTTGTCCTTTTACCTATTTCTTCTATGCTCTTGAAGGCATTCCATGCCACTCTCTCTTCCTGGCTTCTTCCTCTTGCACAGCTCAGGTTTTAGGTCATTCATCATGTTGAGTTCTCGATCTAGGTACACATAACTGCTGCATTCAGAGATGTTTGTCTGTTGAGAGTGAATGGGGCCTCTGGAACTAGTTCATTTTTCATGATCATAGTTTTCTTGAGATTCAGCTGTAGACCTATCTTTCCACATTCTTGGTTGAAGTCAGCCAGCATTTGTGCCACTTGGCTAATGTTTGGTGTTATTAGAACGATATCATCAGCGAAGTGGAGGTGGTGTAGTTGCCAACCATCTATCTTCACTCCTATTCCGTCCCATGACGTTCTTGAGGGTGGTGCTGAAGAGTTTTGGTGAAATGATATCACCCTGCTGAACCCCTCTTTTGACATCAATGATCACTTCCTTGTAGAATGGTGAGATCCTGGTGGTGAATCCATAATACAGCTCACAAAGGATCTTTATGTATTGGGTTTGAATGTCCTGTTTGTCTAGGGCTTCGATGACTGCTATGGTCTCCACAGAATCAAAGACTTTCTTTAAATCAATGAACGTGAGACAGAGCGGTGTTAGAGGACAGGTTTAGCTAACCTGGGAGCTTTGTTGTATTGCCCACTCCCAGCTTAATCTATTTAAGCCAAGGTTCATTCTAATGAGACCTCTCTTCTATGTAAACACTGCTAGAGGATGTGGCAATTACAGAAGTGACCTTGATTGAATAACTTCTGACTTATACATCTACTAAGACTTCTATGTTTTCTAGATTGGGCACAGCTCCTCTTTATACCCACTGCACCCAGCGTGGGACAGTTAGAATTTACCAGGAGACTACCATCCTGGCTACGTTGAGACTATAGGAAGGATCATACTAATTTGTTCTAAGCAGGCGAGTGTGACCCTTTCAGTACATGAGAACAAGATACTCAGAATCACCCTGGTGCAGATAATAATAAGAAGGACCTTGTGGGTACCATCTAGATTACATGAAGCTCATGAAGCTAAGATGTATTACTTTATACCAGCCCCCTCCAGTGTTTTACATAAGAGATAATCTCGGGATTAGTCGTTGGCATAACCTTTGTTTATACCTGCAATAGGGTGTGGCACTACACTCTGTTTAGAGTTCTTTGTTGACGTGACCCTCCCTGGATTACTTTGATGTATATCAGGGGACTGACTTGAGGCCCCTTCGGCTTTTGGCCTTTTGGCTTGGGTCTTTTAGCTTTTTGGCTTTTCAGCTCCAGAGGCTTTTGGCTCATGCGGCTTTTGGCTCCTCAGCTTTCAGTTTTTGGCTCCTGTGGCTCAGCTCGGCCTTTTGCTTTTGGCTTTTGGCTTTTTGCTCTTTGGCCTTTTGCTCCTTCTTCTGGGTAGGACTCAGCTCGGGTGAGATCCTCTCTCTTTGGTGGGAGACTTAGGCTCTTTTGTATGGTCTAAGTTCAGACCAGAGCTAGAGTTTGTTCATTATATTGGATTGCTGTGGAAGAGCTTTTGTACTATTAAAAGCCTTTTTTGGAACTGCACCGGACTCGTGAGTTTTCATCTGTTCCCGAGCATCCTCGGAGGTAGAAGAGAACTTTTGTCCTGACACTGT
>JAJIBD010002179.1:0-43005 GCA_021461705.1 Cryptotis parvus | reverse complement strand
TCGATGACTGGATAAAGAAGCTTTGGTACATCTACACAATGGAATACTATGCAGCTATTAGGAAAAATGAAGTTATAAAATTTGCCTATAAATGGATGGACATGGAGAAGATTATGTTGAGCAAAATTAGCCAGAAGGAGAGAGACAGATACAGAATGACTGCATTTATCTGCATAACATAAATATATATGTACATATTAAGATACCAATATCCAAGGCCAAGTGAAACATATATCAGGAGGTCTTGTCAAAGGTGGAAATTATCACAAATGTGTGGGAGTCAGAGGCTAGGTAAGACAGAAAATGGAACAGTGTGCTAACAATTGTCGAGGGTACTAATGCCAACCTAGAACTGAGCATTAAATAGAGGCAAAAAGATACACATGACAACCCTTTAATGTATGTTCTGTAATCCATAGTCTGGAGGGAAGGAAAAGAGAAAGAGAGAGTAACGGAAAGAAATAAAGAACCTGCCATGGAGCAGGGCTGGGGAGGGGGGAGGGAACCGGGGACGTTGGTGGTGGGAGATGGGCACCGGTGGCGGGATGGGTGCTGAAACACTGTATGACCAAAACCCAAATATGAACTTTTTAATTGTATATCTTTGTAATTGTAAAAATTAAAAATTAAAAAAAAATAAATAAATTAAAAAACCTCACCCGTTATGGGCCAGTAAAGCCAAAGCTATTCTAATAAATACAAGAAAATAAAAAAATAAATAAATAAAATTCCATCAATAGAGAAAAAATTAAAATTCCATCAATAAGCTATGGGTATTTACACAATGGTGTAATAAGAAATTAAGAGTCAACTAGTATTGTACTTGTCAATATGGAAAAATAAAAATATTGTATTAAGAAAGTTACCAAAAATTACCTTTTGTCTGATATTATCAAACAATTGTAAAAAGCTCAAGAACAGTCACCATTAATAAATGGCGATAGAAGTCAGAAAAAAAAAGATATATGATGATAAGCTACAATAAGTAAAAAGGAAGAGATTTTTAAATGAGGGAGTATTGTAGAGCATGTTTCTGGAGATAACTATTTAGAGAGACTGGTTCTAAACTGGAAAAGGGAATTTTATTCAAAGAAATAAATGCATGGGGAAAGTTCAGAAATATAAATATAGAATTTCAGGAAGCATCGCTCGTTTCATAGAGAAAAAAATGACCAGGAGCCCTAAAAAACATAAGTAGCAAAAAAGAAAGCTGTGAACCTGAGTGCTAACCTAACCCCAAAATGAGATTGCTCCATTAAACACTAATGAGTTTGGTTGCAATTACTACTCAGAAATGAGATCGACAGACGTGCAGACACTAGTTTTTAATTTTGATTAAAAGATTCTGAGTTACAGGATAACAACATGTAAAGAATATAATCTTTTCCGGCCAGAGAGATAGTATAGGAGCTAAGGCACTTGCCCTGTAAGTAGCCAACCCTGATTTAATCCCCTGTACCGCTATGGTCCCCTGAGCACCTCCAAGATTAATCCCTGTGCATAATCAAGAGAAAGACCTGAGTACCACAAACCTAAAATTAAACTTTAAATAATAAAAAAAAAGATCTTATCTTAACAAACTGTAGGGGAGGAATCTAAACTGTGCTGAGACAGCTAAAGTAGCTTTTTGATAGATCAGACTGGAGCAGGGCTTTCAAAGGTGGCAGTGCAGAAGTGATTGCATTTTAATGAGTGACAGCGCTGAGGCCAGATCAAATAGCATTTTAGGATTAGGTCGAAGATTAGGTCTTTTTAAATGAAAGTTCTAGGCAGCATTAAAAGATTTAAAAAGATTTAAAACTGGAAAGAAATATGAAAAAGTAAGAGTTTAAGTAACTGATAAAGGTTTGTCATTTTAGGGGAAAAAATAAGTAAAATATAAGTTAAAAGGCAAATGGCCCAACATGGGAGTGTAAGAAAGTGGAGATAAAGATGAAATGTCCTTTAAAAAGTTAAATGTTTAGCTTTTAAAGGCTGAAGTTTGGAATGCCAAGGAGATGGCTCACAGGTCCAGAGCAGACGCTCTGCCTGTGGGGGGCCCCAGATTTGATCCCAGACACTGAGCTGTCTTGTGAACACCAATTGGAGTGATCCCCATCCTCCCTCACCCCCAGCAGGAATTGGCCTGAACACTGCTCAGTATGGCTACAAAAAACAATGGAGAGTAGAGCAGAGCTGAGAGTGGTCCTTTGGTAACTGAGGAAGGAATCTGAAATAAAATTCAGGTTTCTGTCTTTATTACCAGAATGAAAGTCTGGGACTCTGGAATGTCATTTGCTAGTTTCAGAGACACAAGAGGAAAACATGCAGCAAGGAGTGTTGATGATTTTCTAAACAGCTGCCAACTCACAGAGGGTTCTGGGTTCTAAGGGAAAGTACTCATTTTAGACAGACACTCGGGTTTTCTTCTGGAGAACAGATCTTTAAATCTGGGAATATATTTGTGGAAAATCAGACGTTCCTTTGACATTCATGATACAAAGATAAGCAAAGTTCAGAAATTCTCATCTCAAATTTTGGCCAGAGCACTCCGGGGGAGAGGGAAGTGATGAGAACCCTCACCTCTTTCCCTGGATTTGGATATTTTTAGAATGAAATACTCCCTGCAGTGATGGACGACTACAATTCCCAGCTCTATTGATTCCTGTTGCCCAAATCCCATATGGCAAAGCCAAATTCTAGTGCCTCAGCATGACTTGTAAGTTGATGCATGGATTGTTTTTTGAAAAATCAAAAAAGTTCTTAAAAGAAAATGTTCATATTTGAAGTGGTGTTGACTGCTATAGAAAATGATTTAAGGGCCAGAGTGGTAGTACAGCAGCTAATTACATGCGACTGACCTCAGTGTGATCCCCAACATCACATACAGGCAGTGACACCCTCCAGAAGTGATCCCTGAGCACAGAGCCAAAATTTCACTCTCTAAATCCCTGTTTACTGTCAGATGTGACGGCCCAAAGACAATCCTTCAAAAAAAGCGATTTATTTTATCTGAGAGGAGCTAGTTTTATGCAGGAGAAAACAATGGTCTTTGTGGTGGTCTAAATAGCCAAACGATCTGATAAATAGCTTAAAAAGATATGTAAATAATAAGAGATGGACTTACATCTCATTCAACTTTGCTGATTCCCCCAGTATGGGGGGGGGGGAAGGGGGATGTAGATGAATCCAAAGTATTCCTGAGATCATATAATAAACCTCAGTAGATACAGACAATTAAAGGAATAATAGTCAATGTAGTCTGTCAGCCTTGTTCCATATAACTCACACAAATGGCTTATTTTGTGTCTAGGAAATACTCCGGGATTGTAGAGGAGATATAGTGAGTGTTTATTCTACAGTTACCGAGTGTGAGACTTAAGACATTTGTTTCCTTAAAAGAGTCTGTCTGACATTTGAACTTACTTATAAAATTGCATTAAATATGTATCAGCTTGGAGGGCCCACAAAATAGAATAATGCATTTTCAATTTAGTCTTGGTTACACTTGACCTGTTTTAAAATGCCTCTCTAATGAAATGGAAACTACACCAAAATTAATTCCATGCAAAAGGCAGAACAGATTCTGTGTTATTTAATCATAATACATGCCATCCACTTTGCCTGAGTGTAGAAACAGTACAGAGATGGCGATTACTTTAATCCGACAGACCTGATAACATTGTCGTAATAATCAAAATGAAGTTCAAGTGGTTTTCTGACCTGCATGAAACACTCAGGTTTAACCATAAGAAAATACGGAGAGCAGGGAATTCCAGCTGCGACAATCTTAGCTTGCAGTCGAACTAAGTAATTTTGTATTAAGGGCAACTGAGTCAAGAAAGTAAGATTAAGAACTCAGTTTTCTTTATTAGCATTACCAATTCACTTTCAAAGCGTTGGGCAGCATTTTGGGCATTTTTCCCATGAATTAACTTTTTAAATATTTTTTTATTATACCACCATGAGATATACAATTACAAAGATGTTCATGTTTGGGTTTCAGTCACAGTGTTCCAGTACCCATCCCTCCACCAGTATACATTTCCAAGATTCCCTCCCCTTCCCGCCGCCTGACTCTATGGCAAGCACCTTTCCTCCTCTCTCTCTCTCTCTCTCTCTCTCTCTCTCTCTCTCTCTCTCTCTCTCTCTCTCTCTCTCTCTCTCCTCTCTCTCTCAACTCTCCCAACTTCTCTTCCACATTGTGGCTTGCAATGCACATACATTTAGGGGTCACCATGAATTAACTCTTAACTGAGTTCATCTCACATCTAGACAGGTTACTCAAACTATATTTTTCCCCTCAGAATAATGGAAAGACAGACAAATCGTGGCAAACAAATAACATACATAACCTGATTTGCCTCTTTAAATTTTTTGGTCATCTTTCTCTGTGAAGAATAGATTAATTGCAGGCTTTGAGAAAGTTATGTAAACTCTCAAATGGCAACTTACAATCTGTCTGTTTTACCCTGAAAGCCTTGCATTTAAAATATTTTCAGTCAATAGAGATATACAAAGTTTTGGCTTCTGTTTATTTTTTTTTTTTTTTGGTATACAAGCAAAATGGCTGCCATCCAGATGAAACTGTGCCATATATTATACTAGATTCACTTATTCTATCCCTGATACTTTTGTTTATGTTCTCTTCTGCTGAATCTTAAATCTTTTGTTCCAACTTTTTTGTTTTTCATGTTTTTTATTTGTTTTCTTTTTTTTTTAGGACTGTCAGTTGCAGAAAAAAAATTATCACATTTTATGTTTAACCCAATGCAACTTTTCCCCATTTTCAATGATATATTATCATTATCAGCTTAACTCCTTTTTGAGGCAGGTCATCAGTAGAGGAATGGTGACTCTGGTGGTAGACTTGGATTTGAAGCATTGAATCTTTGAAACCCGGTTATTAAAAATCGTAGTAAATCACAGAGCCCAAGTGAAATAAATTTAAAATAAACAAAAAGTATGGTGAGGACACACAGCAATGCAGAAAATAAATCCAAATCCTCAGTCACTACTGACAAACCCAGCTTAATGTCCTTCTTTCAGGCACACTCTCATTGGTAAGGTTTTTCATCTCAGCTTTTTGAGAGGAAATGGGTTACCCAAGCAGATTTCTCTCTTCTTAGTAATTTAGAAGCTGGAGATTGAGAAGTTGAGATGCTCTAATGCTCCAGGGTACTTAGGCAAAACTAGTTATCACCATCAAAGACTTAGCATGCACTTTTATTTCCTTATTGTTTGCATAGTTCTCTGTTAAATTTTTATAGCCCCTATTGTGCCTTTCAGGACAAAGTCTCCTTTTCAAAACCCTTAATTGAAGAACATCTGAAAAATCTCTTTTGTCAGGAACGCAAACTAATAACAAACCAAAACTATGTATAATGCAGCACTGAAATTATTTTTGTGGGATAATATTTTATTAATGCTCTCTGTCAGTGTTATTAAATGTAAAATGTTTTAGAAAACAGAATATTAAGCCACTCATTTTTAGCAAAGTTATTAACAACAGTAGATACATTTACTATATATTTTTTGACTTTTAATGCCACAACCCAGTTGTGCCCTCAACTTGCTCTGGGCTCTGTGCTTGAATCAATTTTGGTGGGGTTCGAGGCCTCCTATTCCAGTATCAAGAATCAAACTCAGGTCAGCTGCAAGCAAGGCACACACGTTGCCCATCTGGCCCTGGAATACAAACTTTTATTTTATTTTATTCTTTTACCTTTTATTCTTTGTATTTTTTTTTTTTTGCTTTTTTGGGTCACACTCGGCAATGCTCAGGGGTTTCTCCTGGCTCTGCACTCAGGAATTACTCCTGGCGGTGCTCGGGGACCATATGGGATGCCGGGATCGAACCCTGGCCAGCATGGGCCAGCTGCATGCAAGGCAAATGCCCTACCCGCTGGGCTATCGCTCCGGCCCCTATTATTTGTATTTTTGTGACAGAAAAAGAGAGTTATGGAAACATATATCTTGAGTTATGGAAAAAAGTGTATCTTTTCTTGGCTTTTATGACTAAATATTTAGTGACAATGACACTAACTTTTAAAGGGATTATATTACTATCTCAATGGTTACACCTAACAAGTGGATATTATTTGCCATTTATAGAGGAAGCCATTATAAGACTCTGAGAGGTAGATGCTTACCCAGAATATAAAGTTTGTGGAAGATTTAAAACAAGAATGAGACCCCGAGCCTGCCCCTTACTCTTGTTTGCTTAAATAAGCCCAGACAATAAATGAAGCAAGTTAATATGCAAACATGATGGGGCAATCTAGGGGTCAGACAAATTTTATTTTCTTCCTTTTTTATCTTAATAATAAATCATCATTTAATTTGAAATATTTTAAAAATTACTTTTTAAAGGGGCTCTGGAGCGATGGTTTAGCATGTAGGGCACTTGCCTTGCACGTGCCCTCCCATATTCAATTCTTGGCACCGATATGGTGCCGTGGAGAATTAGCAGGTGGTATCCATGATTACAGAGCCAGAAGAAAGCCCCTAGCTGTGTGAGGTGTGGACCAAAAAACCAAAAGTAAAACAAAACAAAAATACTTCTTAAAACAGAAGAAAAAATTTAAAATATTGTTTAGATGAGCTTTAGAAAAAATACTTATTCTCATTTTTGTTTTCAGAAAATCTAGCTACTTTCTCACTGCTAATTACGTTGCTTTGAGCACTTTAGATGAATAAATAATTGGATAGGGAGGGAATCAATTTATGTCATAACTTTCTTGATTACCTATTATTCAGAGTTTACAAACCTAATTTAACATATTTAAATACTTAATGCATCTTCTTATAAAACCCAGTACAGATATATATGAAAAAATATAGCATAAGAAGTTTAAAAAATTAACTTCTAGGTAGCCTAGACTTGACCATTTATAATTAAAGTTCCTACAAAGACAGAAAATAAATTACCTGACAAGAGCTAGATTTGGAATGCTTTGTTTTTACTATTTATTTTGAGTGGAGGAGAGGCACACACAGCCAAACTCATGGCTTAATCTTGGCTCTGTGCTCAAGGATCACTCCTAAAAGATCTTGGGGAACTATATGTGATGCTGGGGACCAAACTGGCATCAGCTGTGTGGAAGGCAAGTTATCACTTTGGCCTCAGAACCACACTCTTAACAATATAAATAATTGGACAAACATTTTGTTGTGTAGTAGTAAAATAACTATTAGACTTTGGCTCTCTTAGACTCCCCTTCAAAATCTGAGGTCTCTACTAGAACCAAAACCTTGGCCCCTCCTCCTCTCTTATAAATATTATCATTTTAAAGTACCCATAATTCTGGTGGATGCACAATCATTTTCAGATTCTGTGCACACTCTTTGTATTATCTTTTTCATAAAACAAAAAGGACAAATTTAAAGAAATACTAAAACCATAGAGAGAATATATAAGAGTGTTTGCAATAGTAAGTTGTGATACTTTTAGTTGCGCTTATCTTCTCCATTTCTAAGACTAGGAAATATGAGAAAGAAAAAAATCTCTGCTACATTCAATTACTCATAAAAAGAAAACTGGCAAAAAATATATATTTTTCTATAATTTTTCATTTAAAAATTAATTTCAAGGAGAAGAATTAAACCAGAGAGAAAGGGAACACAGAAGGTTCTGAAGTCAAAGATCAAAGCTCAAACCAAAACAAAGTAACAAAAATTACAAAAAAAAAATTCAAAAACAGTGATAGTGGAAGTGAAAGCAATAAAAGTTGATAACTATAGTTCCCCCTTCTTATGAGTCACTTATTCTCAGGCTATAACATTTTTTAAACTTTATATTATAGAGAAAAATTTCATTTGATGTAGTTTGCCTAATTACCCCTAGAGGGGGTTACCAATTTTATTTATTTTTAGTTTGGGGGCGCACACCTAATGGTGCTTATGGCTTCCTCCTCACTTTGTCCTCCAGCATTCAGGGAACCATACATGGTGTTGGAATTGAGCCTAAATTGGCTGCATGCACTGAAAATGCCTTCCAAATTATATTACCTTGCTGGCCCAACTAATTTTTAAAGTTTCCAAGCAGCAAAGAGTCAGGGGGGACCAGCGTCCAGAAGATCAACAGAAACCTGGCAAATATGCTCTGCTTTTTTTACTCTTTAAGGCTAAGCCCTCAAGGTTTAACTACGTGAAGGAACTAAATTTGTTTTACAGTTTCAGCATCTTATTTCTAACCATTTTTGAAACAAAATTAAAAAGATTCTAAAATAGTGTCAGTGTGTCTCTAGAATGAGCAAATTGTCACTTGACAAGAAATTCTTTTTACAGAAGCGTTCTTACAGGTAGAATGCCTAACAAAAGAAGGTAAGTGTGCACACAAAGAGACAAGACACTAAAACTAGAGCCAAGCCTTGGTTCAATCAGAAGAAAAACTGTTGTAGGCATTCCGTACCCAGAATATTTCATCTACTATTGGAAGGTACTATTATAGCTTTGCTATAATTGGAAGAACTGAAGAACTAAAAATTCCTATACTCAGCATGAAGCCCCAATGTAGAACATCATACCCTTCTAAGCATTCTTCCATTTCTCAAGAAATTCTCAGAATTCTGAGACACCCACTTGAAAACACACACTTTCCAGATATGTAATGAGCAGATTCCAAGAACTCTTCAGAAAATGTATGAGAAATCACCCCCCTTAACAATCTCCAGGTTGGGAAAGCTCCTGGTTAATCAAAGGTGAGGCAGGAGGGCAGCAAAGGTACACACAGAATAGAATAAGAAGGTTTAGGTTCTTTTTCTATAAAACGGGTTCACAAATGAGGCAAGCATCGATTAGAAAATGATCATGACTTTGTGCTATTTTAGATGACTGTTAATTGGCTGTGTGAAATATTTCAGCCTCTGTTCTTAATGTAGCCATTAAATTTTGATGTGTCACCAACTGTGCTTAATGTATCTGTCACCTTAAACAGCGGCTGACAAGCTGGGAACTAGGGGTGCAGTGGTGATATTGGATTGCATAAACGGTCACTAGTGAGTTGCTATGGCTGCTCAGGCCGCCCTAAGGCTTGCACAGTTTTTGCCTATTTGTTTCATTCTCTGGGACCAGCCCCACATGGGCTAAAAACCAATTTGGCAGCTAGTTAAGATTCAAGATTTAATGGAATATAAATATATACCAGTGTTTTACTTGAGTGTGGGCAATGGTAATGTCAGACTAGAACTCACCATTGAATATACACAAAGAGACTTACATGATAAACCCTAAATGTCTGCATGGCTAGCCGCAACATGTAAGAGAGAGAGAGAGAAGAGAGAGAGAGAGGGAGAGAAAGAAAGAGAGGAAAAGGGGGTACCTGCTACAGAGGCAGCCTGGGGGGGGGGGAGGGGTGTGGGTATACTGGTGGTGGTGTTGGGGCACTGGTGGAGGGATGGGTGCTGGAATACTGTTTTACCAAGAACCAATTAGGAACACATTTGTAACTGTATATTTCACTATGGTATAATAAAATTTTTTTTAAAAGATTCAAGATTCTTTGAATCTCAAGTTAGACCACACATCTAGTTCCCAAAAACCTATGGGAAATAATGGCTTCTTTCTTTTACCTTCCAAAGAGCTCACTTCCAGAGTCTTACTAGAAGAGTGCAGAGAAGGAAGATTTTTGAGATCTGTGCCCTTTGTTTTGTTTTCCTGATTTCTAAGAAATGTCAAATGTTCATAAATTCAGAAAATTTAAAATTTGAACAATGCTGTAGGGCAAGGGAGTCAAGGTAGAATGTTTGTATGTTTGCTGCATTTACACAAAGCCTTGCTTTTAAACATAAGTACCACACAAAATAAATACTAAAATAAGCTCTACTACAGAGAGTACTAGTCAAAAAATAAAAAAGACTAATTGGGCTACATTCAAATAAAAATATTTAGGACCTGAGGAGTTAGTACTGGGGTTAAGGTACTTGCCTTTCATGGGGCCAACCCCTGTCTAATCTCCCACACCACATGTGGTCACCTGAACATCACTACAAGTGATCCTGAGCACAACTAAGTATATATACAATTTGACAACCTGAATGAAAATATTATATCACAAAATGTTATATCACAAAATATCCAAGTAAAACTAATCAAAGCAGTGTGAATCTAAAGCTTAATGAGCTACTAGTCTATGGATATTATAATGGTTAAAATTTAAAAACACTATATAAAGCATTGGAGAAAATGTTGACCAATGAAAAGTGAACATGAATTTAAATAAAACTATCTCTTTTCACAAGCTCACCTAAAATAAAAATTGCACATACCACATGACCCAACATTCATATTCATCTTTTTATTCAGTATAAATTTATATGCATTTGTACCAAGCTATGTAGACTAATCTTTATGGAACCATTTTAATAGCTCAAAAATTAATGCAAATCCACATAAAAATAATTTTCATAAAATGGAACAATATATATGAGTTAAAATGAATGAGCCATTTATATATGTAATAATTGTTATTGATCTCAGATGTAATGTTGAGCCAAATATTCATCAGAAAATAATGTGTATTGTATGATTCTAGTTTTGTTTTTTTTTTTTTTTTTGCTTTTTGGGTCACACCCGCAATGCTCAGGGGTTTCTCCTGGCTCTGCACTCAGGAATTACTCCTGGCGATGCTCGGGGACCATATGGGATGCCGGGATTGAACCTGGACTGGCTTGGGCCAGTCACGCATAAGGCAAATGCCCTACCCACTGGGCTATCACTCCAGGCCACATGATTCTGTTTTTAAAATACTTAAAAACAAGCAAAATTAGGGGCCTGAGTCCAGTGAATAGGACACTTGCTGTATAGAGCAGACTGGGTTCATTCCTTAATACCTTATGGCCCTCTAAGCCCATCAGAAATGATGCCTGAGCACAGAGTCAGAAGACTTGAGTTCTATCAGGAGTGATAAAGAAAACTGGAAATAATTTAAAATGCAAATTTAAATCCTACTCTATGAGATGCTGTTATAATATTAGGACTACATATGTAGATGGTAAAATAATTTTCAAAAAAAAAGTAGATGAGCACCATGACAACCCCTGACTCCATGGGGGCCGCCATCTTCCACATTCGGAGGACTTCCCTCTCCTCACAACTCCACCCAGCAGACCAGACTATCACAGCCCGGATCATCCACACCCACCCTGCAGCAGTTTTTTTTTCAATCCGCCCAGGTATGCTGAACCAGAGACTCTCAGACATGGGGCAGAGCTGCTCCTTGCTCTCCCTGTGCCCAGCCACTCATGAGGCGCCCGTGAGGCATGGCGGGTTCTAGCCCTGACCTGCCACCCCAGCAGAGCCTCACAACAAGCCAGATGACACCCCCGACTCCATGGGGGCCACCATCTTCCACATCCGGACTTCCCTCTCATCACAACTCCCACCCAGCAGACCAGACTATCACAGCCCGGCTTGGGCGTGGCCGCTAAGCGGCTCGTGGTTCATCAATAAATGCTTTATTCAGAGGTGACTACAAGAGTATGCCACCCGCACGGCAAGCCTGGCAAACTGCTCGTGTCATATTTGATATGCCAAATACCAGTAACATTTATATTAGGTCATTCCCATGACCTAATGTAATGGTTTGAGGCTCTGTATGTTCCTAGAGCAAGCAGATGCCTTTGGGTTCTACTAGCATGAGACAGGACATATGGAGATATTACTGGTACCCACTCTAGCAAATAGATGATGAATGAGAAGATAGATAGTAAGCACCATTAAAAACAAAATCTTTTGATCCAGCATTAGCACTCCTGGGAATATACCCAAGAGACTGAAAAACACATAGCAGAAACACTATCTGTATCACTGTATCACTGTCTTCCCGTTCATCATCGATTTGCTTGAGCGGCCCCAGTAACATCTCCATATGACCTGTCTCATGCTAGTAGAGCCCAAGGGCATCTCCTTGCTCCAGGAACATAAAGTGCCTCAATCCATTCCGGAATGAGGTCTATAATTGTTACTGGTATTTGGCATATCAAATACAAAATGGGTAGCTTGCCAGGCTCTGCCGTGCAGGTAGCATACTCTTGTAGTCATCTCTAAGTCCAGCATTTATTGATGAATCACATGGCCGCAAGCGGCCACGCGAGCCGGGCTGTGATAGGCTGGTCTGCTGGGTGGAGTTCTCGAGGAGAGAGAAGTCCAGATATGGAAAATGGAGGCCCTCATGGAGTGGGGGGGTCTTCTGGCTTGTTGCAAGGCTCTGTACCTCTTTATTCATCTCTGCGCTATTCACTATAGCTAGAATCTGGAAACAACCTAAATGCCCAAGAACAGAGGACTGGCTAAAGAAATTGTGGTTCATCTACTCTATGGAATACTATGCAGCTGTCAGAAAAGATGAAATTATGAAATTTACCTGCAAATGGATCGACATGGAGAATATCATGCTGAGTGAAATTAGTCAGAAGGAAAAGGACAGATCTAGAATGACCGCATTCATTAATAGGATATAAATAGATACCAGTGTTTTACTAAGTGTGGGAAATGGTAATGGCAGATTAAAACTCACCATTGAATATACACAAAGAGACTTAAGTGATAAACTCTAAATTTCTGCAGGGCTAGCCACAATGTGTAAAAGAAGAGGGAAAGAGATGCAGAGACAGACAGAAAGAGAGAAAGAAGAGAGAGAGAGAGAGTGAAAAGGGGGGTACCTGCTATTGAGGCAGCCTGGGGGTGGGCAGGAGGGGGTGGGGTACATTGGTGGTGGAAATGGGGCACTAGTGGAGGGATGGGTGCTGGAATACTGTATTACAAAGAACCAATTATGAACACCTTTGTAATTGTATGTCTCACGGTGGTATAATAAAAAAAATTTAAAAAAACCCATGGGCCGGAGCCATAGTCCAGCAGGTAGGGCGTTTGCCTTGCATGCAGCCGGCCCATGCCGGCATGGGTCCGATCCCTGGCATCCCATATGGTCCCCTGAGCACTGCCAGGAGTAATTCCTGAGTGCAGAGCCAGAAGTAACCCCTGAGCATTGCTGGGTGTGACCCAAAAAAAAAAAAAAAAATTCTTCTCTGTGTAGGGGAAAAGTGTGGAGGTACTAAGAAAACTCTTAAACTGCTTCTATTGTGCAAGTAATAGTCTATTTCTTGCCCTGATTTATTTGTGATAATTCATTTAACTTTCTAGTTACTGTAACCTTCTGCCTATCATATAACTAAGAGGAAATCACTTATAGGATTCTCATTGTGATTAATAATTCATTCAGTGTACTGTCAAATGTGGGAAAATAATTAGGAAGAAGTAATCTTGCTTCTGATGTATCTGGTTCTGCCTCTCAGAGACATTACACCAAGTCCTAGCTATGCTTCCATTTCATCTTGCTTCACAATGTTGCCTAATCTAGTCGCTTATTTAACGCATTGCTGCCCCATGTTTCAACGGTTTGAAAGTGTGTGTTGTTCACCTGCTTCCAATATTTTTCCCACATGCTAAAGGAGGAGAAGTCTGGTCTTTCTTAAGGATCACCTCACTTGTATACACTAACTTTTCTCCATTCTTCCTCTAAGTTGCCCTCTGATTTTACTCTATTATTTTTTGACTGTTGGTTGGTGGGAGAAGGGACTTGAGCACAGTGAACTGTATTTAGGGCTTACTCTTGACTGCTCAGGGATCCTGGCAGGCTCTGGGACCATTTGTGCTACCAGCAAGCAGAAACAAGATCACCAACATGCAAGTAAAGCATGTTTACCTTCTTCACCTGCTTCTCTTCCTCATTATCTTTACGGTTCTCCAGTATGCATGTTTTTGTCTGTATAGTGTCAGATAGTATATCCATTATCTATGTATTGGATACACTTGTAGTACTATGGCCACTGTTCTTTGTTCTGCTTTGCTTTATTTTGGAGTCACACCTGGCAGTGCTCAAGGAGTATTCTTGCACTCAGGTATTATTCCTGGAAGGCTTGAAGGACCATTTGGGATGCCAGGGATGAATCCCAGGTCAGCCATGTATAAGACAAGAGCCCTGCTCACTTACCCAGGCCCCTGCAGCAATTCTTAAAGGCAGAAACAATCATCCATTTTCTGTTAGTAGAACTTAGCTCATTGCCTCACCAGAATTACAACCTCAGCACTTTTATTTAGTGTAATTCTGTAGTTCATTGCCACCGTTGTTGGTGAACTTGTGAAATCAGGATCTGATTCAAATATACTCCAAAAAAAGTCATTGAGGTTTTCAAATTATGTCTCTTTTATGTGTGAGCATGGACACATTATAATACCATGATCAGGTTGGTTATATATTTATGTCAAGTAAATAACAGAGATACCAAAGTGCTTCCAGTGTTTCTAATTAGACATTATTGGCGGGCTACGAACAGGATTGTGTATGCACTCATTCGAGCACATGCCCTTCCAAAGCAAGCTTTTAAAAAGGAAGGCAAGACTGGAAGAAGGTAAGATGGGGTAAGGCACTTACATTGCATATAGTGCACATAGGCTCAATTCTGAGCACCACAGTGGGTCCCCAAATATCTCCAGAGTTTTCCCTGAGCACAGAATCTGGAGTAAATCCAGGAGCACCACAGGGTGTGGTCCCCAAACCAAAAATGAATGAATGAATAATCTTTCAGGAAATGTTAATGCTTTCATTATATAAGCACCATACAACTGAGTAAGCATGTGGAAAATATACTAACACAGAAAGGTATGTGGAATTCTCTATGTATCTAGGATGAAAATAAGTACTGATCTTTCTTTATGATTAAGGAGAAATTAATGTGTATATTTTGATGTCAGCAAGAGGTTTTATGACCTAATCAGTAGAACACCACTTTTCAACATCTAATTTATGGGACATTTTTATTGTTGTTTTTCAGACTTGCAGTGCGGGAATAAAATTATATGTAGTTAATAATAGAAAATGTAATATTTATTTTACTTGTTGATAAGCCACTATTCAGCTTTCTCCAAGTTTGTAACTTGACTTTAAGGAAAATTTCAGTTAGTACTTGGACCTCCATTTGACCCTGAGGTTCAGGAATTTCGTCTTGTGATTTAGCAGAATGTCTGCAAGTATTCATGCTGCTGGTGTTGTTTATTTTTAAGAGTTTTTCGCCTATTGTTTTAAAAAAAATCTTTTAAAGATGCTGGAGCCAGCTATAACTGCAGCAAGGTGCTTGCCTTTCACATGGCTGATGCAAGTCCCATCCCTGGCACATCAGAGCAGAACCAGGAGTGATCCTGAGCCCAGAACCAGGAACAAGCTTTGAGCACTGTCGGGTCAGAGCCCAAAAGAGATTCAACATTTATTTTGTTTATAAATCTTCCTTTGTATTAATTTAGTCATTACTAAATGACTAATGCCAATGCAGTTTATGGCTACCTGATGAAAATGGTCCCTTCTTGGGTGGGAATGATAATACAGAAGTTAGGACATTTGCCTTGCACGCAGCCAGCCTGGGTTCAACCCCTGGCACCCCATAGGGTTCCCCTGAGCACAGAGCAAGGCGAAAGCCCTGGGCACTACTCAGTGTATCCCTGCTCCAAAGTGGTAATTTCTCTCAGAAAGCTGAGTCCTGGTTGTCTGGATATAGTTCAAGAATACCAAAATGTCGGTTTGTGATGTTTCTGTCATTTTTATTCACCAAGTAAAAAGAGTATTTCAAACTGTTTTCAGATAATATTGTTTATGGGAATATATAGTGGTGGTTAGAAACAGAAAGTATAAAGCAGAAACCTGTAGCTTATAAAAACAGTCAAATAGAAAATTCTGAAAATTCTATCTTGTCACTTGACATCTCTTATCTAATTCCACTTTAAAAAATAAAGTCGGTGCTGAGGACCATGAAAGATGTTGAATCCTTTCATTGGGAGTAGGCAGGGCTTTCAATTCAGGAAGAATTGGCTGTCACTATCCAAAAAGAAGAGTTTTGTATTTATGGTCCAAATCTGAAAATGTACTTCCTTGACAAACTCCTGAAGATGGATTCATAAGATAATTTATCTGTTGCTCTTTGCTACAGCACTTAGCACTAACAAATAGTCTGAGGATATTTTATTTGGGGTTATGGATAAATATGTTTTGCCTCTAAGGAAAATGAAAGGAAATAATGTTCAAATATTTATTCAAAATTAGCTATAGAATCACCTACAAAATGCATATAAAATAGAAGCTCATATAGCTGTCATAATGGTCAGATTTTATCAAGCTGACACTGTCAAGTGACGTATTTTCACAAGATCCCTGAACATATGTTTTATATGCTCTGTGCTAACCTTGTTCTTTTCTTTAGATCTCGATTGATGCAGAGATATAAAACACTTGAAAAACATATTTTCCTCAGTAATTACGCTGATGGGCTATAAAAAGTATTCAGCACTAAAATTAGTAAAATAAGATATTTTAACATGCTATGTGATATTTTAGCAAACATATTTGCATTCAGTATAAAAATGACTATTTGCCTGAAGGAACATGGGTATGTCACCCAATTAAACCCATCAAGCATAGTAATGCATTTTCCTTTGCATTCCTAATAAGCCATCACCTTTGAGAGACTGTCTCTAGATGCCCAATGGAGAAATAGAGCTTGTAACATTTAATTATTTAAAAAGTCATTTTCTATTTGAGACAAATTTGTAATAAAATACTGTGTCTGAGGATTTTTCTTAACACAGAAACATCTGTAACACAGATTGATTCTCAAGCAGGGGGCAACAATGGTCAACGTTTCATACTTGGAGGTTAACTGTTCTTTTTCATAGATTAAAAATTACTACAACAAAGAAAACAGGATGAATAAAGGGAATGAATTTACACTTCACCATATATGTGTGTGTGTGTATATATATATATATATATATATATACATATATACATACTGTAATAACTTCAAGGGAACAATGGGTATTTCTATCATATAAAAATTGTGTGAGTTGGGGGCCGGAGCGATAGCCCAGCAGGTAGGGCATTTGCCTTGCACGGGGTCAGCCCATGCCGGCCCAGGTTCGATCCCCGGCATCCCATATGGTCCCCCGAGCACCGCCAGGAGTAATTCCTGAGTGCAGAGCCAGGAGAAACCCCTGAGTATTGCCAGGTTTGACCCAAAAAAAATTGTGTGAGTAAATTATAGCATGTCTGAAAGAATGTCATAACTCACCATTGCTTACTGAAAGTTCACTTTGAAGAGGATTTCTTCAAGATAGAAAAAAAAATGGAACCAATAACACATTTTGCACACAGGAAACCCCCCATTCCATTCCTGTACTGCATGGTTCCCTGGCACCATGAGAGCTATTAGGAGCAACCTTGAGAGCTCAGAGCCAGGGCTCTGCCCTATACACTACATCAGGGTGTACCCCTGAAACCCAAAAAAGAATAAACAAAAAATACTGGAACCAGGGAGATAGTTCAGCAATCAAGGAACATGCCTTGAATGTGAAGGGCCATGTTCAATTCCCAGAGCCCATATTTCCCTTAGCACCATAGATTGTAGCCTGGGAGCCCCGCAATACCAGCACGGTCTCCATTTTTCCCTTTAGCCCTGCTCAGTCTGAGAAGCACCACATCTGCAGTCTTCATCATTGATGAAGACTACCCAGTCCAATGCCCATCCCTCTGTGTGTCTTGGAGCCACATCCACCCTCCAAAAAAGTAGAAAAGACGAAGTTAGTTCTTGAGGTCATTTTGCCCATGAGCATGCTCTTTGGGGAGACTACACATTTAAAAAGCATTCTCATTAGGAAAGTATTGACCCCAGGAATAGACCGTGGGGTGATAGACCTGCACAGGAGGTAAAGTAAAACATCTCTCCTTTATTTAAAAATAACAAAACTGTCTTAGTGAAAGGAACTAATGGGAAGTATAAATCCAAGGGGGTATAAAGCCAAACAAGGGGACACAGAGAGAGAGACACAGAGAAGGAGAGAGGGAGAGAGAAATAGGGAGAGAGAAGAAGAAGGAGCAGGAGGAAGAAGAAGAGGAAGCAGACACACAGTTGGACAGACTCCTACCCACATGGAGCAGCCCATGGAGCAAGGAGAGGCGAAACTGGCTCGGTTCCTGGCTAGTTTCAACACAGCTGCTAGAGCCAGCAGACTCGTGGAATGCTGTGGCCAAGCCCAAGCCCGTGGGACTTGGAGCAGGGATTGGGGCCCCTCCCCTCATCCCTCCACCTCCAGTAACCCAGCAGACGTGGCTTTACCCACTGTCATCAGCAGAAATGCAGGAGAAGAGACAGGCCAGACGCACAGCTGCACCAGGCTTAGATAATAATCATGTTTAGGGCCAGGTCCTTCCAGGGTCTTGCTCATATATACATTGTAATGATAATTGTAGTTGCAGCAAACTGGGGAGGCTGACGTAGAATGGGTGGTGGGCTTTGTCCTATAGTGGTCATAGGGGCACATTGGTGGTGGGAATGGGGCACTGATGGAGGGAAGGGTGCTGGAACACTGCGTAACTGAGACCCAATTGTGAACATCTTTATAATTGTGTATCTCACGGTGGCATAATAATAAAATTTTTTTTAATTTTAAAAAGAGGAAGCAGCAATAGCAGTAGTTTGTCTCAATTCTTTTTAACTAAAATAGGTATGAAGGAAAAAAATACCAGAGTCCTAGAGAGACAGCAACAGGCTGAGCAAATCATTGTCAGATAGGAGGCCCAGGGTTACAGAGTTTGGACAGTAGTCTTTGGCAAATGGGCGGTGGGCTAATATTTTCTCCCAATCTGTGGGGTACCTTTTTTAGTCTGGTCATCATTTCTTTTTGATGTAAAAGCTTTTAATTTTATATAGTTCCATTTGTTTATATTTGCTTTCTTTTGCCTTGGCCAATGGCATTGAATCATTAAAGATGCCTTTTGATTCAGTGTCATAAATTGGTCTACCTATGTTTTCCTCAACATAATTTACAGATTCAGGTCTGATATCTAGGTCTTTAATCTATTTTAAACTGATTTTTGTACATAGTGTGTGATAGAATTCTGAGTTCATTTTTTAATATATGACTGACTGGTGCTCCCCACACCATTTGTTAAAGAGACTTTCCTTCCTCCACTTCATATTCCTTGTACCTTTGCCAAAGATTGGCTGACTATGTACCTAGACATCTCTCTCTCTCTGTGCTCTCAGTTCTATTCCATTAGTCTGAGATTCTAACTTTATTTCATGACCACACTGTCTTAATTACTATTAATTTATAATATAATTTAAAATTGAGGAAAAAGAAAAAGAAACTTCCCATCTTTTTTGATTCTTATAATTTCTTTTGCTTTCCAGAAGGTTTACTACTACATTTTAAATCATATAAATTTCAACAGGATTTGGTAATCTTGGGCAGGTTTATAGGGACTGCTTTGAATATACATGGTGCTTTGAGTAGCATTGTGATTTTGACAATCTTATTTCTGAAGAGAAAATATACTTTGGAAATATAAAGAATATTAATGATTTACAACAATTGTTTATCTTTATATCTGAAATAGTATCTTCAACTAAAATAGGAAAAACGCTAGGGGATACCAGTGATAGAGAGTAGTTACCATAAAAAGCACAAAAGTAAAGAATAACGTCTCTTATCAAGAGAAAAAATTTAATCTGAAGACTCAAACTTTGTCCTTCCTGATAGAGAAGGGAAAGGAGGAAAGATGGTATTTTTCTTTTAGACAAGTGGAACATGAGACTTCTTTTACTTATAACTGAATCTACTTAGTTGATTTCAATTCAAAGTAATCCCTAGGCCAAAACATATTATTAAGCTTGGCCTATTCTCCTATCTGTCATTGCCTGCCCTTGACTTTTTTCCCCATGAAATCTCACAGGCCAGAAGTGAGTTGGTGCATTCTTCTAGACCTCACCTAACTAGTTACCTCTTAGTCTGGAAAATTGAGCATTTTGTTGAGAGGAATGATGGTACAGGATGTGCAGCTCTTACCTTGTGCGTGATCAAGTCCCTGGCTGAATCTCAGCACTGCATATGGTCCCAGAGCACTGAACTGGGAGTAAATCCTGAACATAGAACTGAGCATAGAACTGAGCATAGAACTGGGAGTAAATCCTGAACACTGCTTGGTATGAACCAGAGCCACCACTAAGAACAACAACATGGAAATCAGCCTTATTTGTTAATCAGTGTGACTTATTTCAGGAAATGCTGCAAATGAGCTCTCTCAAGTTTCAGAGAGGTTCATACTTGCAGACATGGGGCAGAGCTGCTACTGGCTCTCCCTGTGACCAGCCGCTCACGAGTCGCCCGGGAGGGATGGTGGGTTCTAGCCCTGGCCCACCACCCCAGCATAGCCTCGCAACAAGCCAGACGACCCCCCCACTCCATGAGGGCCTCCATTTTCCACATCCGACTTCTCTCTCGTCAGACCTCCACCCAGCAGACCAGCCTATCAGCGCCCGGCTCGCGTGGCCGCTTGCCGCCCCGCGGTTCATCAATATATGCTGGACTTAGAGATTCCTACAAGAGTATGCTACCTGCACGGCAGAGCCTGGCAAGCTACCCGTGTTGTATTTGATATGCCAAATACTAGTAACAATTATAGACCTCATTCCGGAATGGATTGAGGCTCTTTATGTTCCTGGAGCAAGCAGATGCCCTTGGGCTCTACTAGCATGAGACAGGACATATGGAGATGTTACTGGGGCCCGCTCGAGCAAATCGATGATGAACGGGAAGACAGTGACAGTGAATATTAGAAATGAAGCATTTATAAGATGATTGCTATGAGACAAGGCAAAAAAAAATGAAATGATTATAACAGTCCATATGTAAGTTTTAGAGGCCAGATAATTCCCATATAGAATATTTATATGTGGAGCTTATAGGACCCTTTGCAGTATTGAAGTGTCTCAGTTGGTTTTCCAGAGAGATTGTTGTGTGTGGAACACAGTATAGGTCACCGTGATCTTCCACACACGAGTTCTTTTGATTTATCAGATTTTATATTAAGTGGTCCCACTTTAGCTTTCAGGCATTTGGGGAAAGGAAAGTTTGTGTTCTTAATGATTCCAAGTGAAAAGACTGAAAGAAACTTGAAATGTGCACTCATAGATCATAGTCAGATATAAGAAGAAATGAGAATGACTCAGTCTCCAGCCTGGTTTACAATAACAACACTGTGTTTTTTTGTTTTTGTTTTGTATGTTTTTTTTTAGTTTTTGAGCTACACCCAGAAGGGATCAGGGGATACACATGCAAAGTATGTGCTCATCCTGGCGCCCATATGATGCACCATAAAACCAATCTGCTCTCACTAATGAGTGTCTTCATCTAGGTTTCTGGGGCCAGAACTGTATTGCCACAGGGCTACTTGGGGATCTAGAAATCAGATGCAGGTCCATGGGCCTGTTTCCAGGACTCAGGCTGAAGGTGTTTTATAGGGTCTCTGAGCATTTTCCAGACCATCGTTAGGGGTGTAGACACAGACTATAGGACCACTTCAGAAATCTAACGTCTTATAGAAGTCAGTGGATCTGCTTCTCAGTGGCCCTTTGGTGGGGTAGAATGCTGCTTTAAACAAAATGTTTGGTTTCACTTTTACTCAAGGACACATAAAATGGTAGACACTGAGAGGAAAGGTGAAGAAAGAGAGAGAGAGAGAAGGAAAGTCTGCTGTGGAGGCAGACTAGGGGTGGGGTGGAAGAAGGGAATTTGGGGACATTGGTGGTATGAAAAGTGCTCTGTTGAGCAGTGGTTCACCTACACTATGGAATACTATGCAGCTGTCAGAAAAGATGAAATTATGAAATTTACCTGCAAATGGATGGACATGGAGACTATCATGCTGAGTGAAATTAGTCAGAAGGAAAAGGACAGATATAGAATGACTGCATTAATTAATAGGATATAAATAGATACCAGTGTTTTACTAAATGTGTGAAATGGTAATGGCAGATTAAAACTCACCATTGAATATACACAAAGAGACTTAAGTTTTAAACTCTAAATATCTGCAGGGCTAGCCACAATGTGTAAAACAAGAGGGAGAGAGATGCAGAGACAGAGAGAGAGAGAAAGAGAGGAAAGAGGGCTACCTGCTGTTGAGGCAGCCTGGGGGTGGATGGGAGGAGGTGGGGTACATTGGTGGTGGAAATGGGGCACTGGTGGAGGGATGGGTGCTGGAATACTGTATTATCAAGAACCAATTGTGAACACCTTTGTAATTGTATGTCTCACGGTGGTATAATAAAAGAATTTTTTTTAAAGTGCTGTGTTGAAGGGATGTGTCTTGGAACATTGTATGGTCACAACCCAATTATGAACAACTTTGTAACTGCATATCTCATGTGGAGCTTAATAAGAAACAAAAACGAAGAAAAAAAAGAGAAGAAGGAGGAGGAGAAGGAGGAGGAGAAGGAGGAGGAGGAGGAGGAGAAGGAGGAGGAGAAGGAGGAGGAGAAAGAAGAAGAAAGAAGGAAGAAGAACAACAACAACAACAACTTTATTGATTGAACACTGACAGGTTGGAATACAGTGACTGGTGTGTTTAAATCAACCACCCTCCCTGTATAGTGAGAAGAATGTGTTGTAATAGAGAAAAATCAGGGAGGAAACAGTGGACTGTAAAATTAACAAAAAATCCTCTAATGGTCTGATGTCTGAGGCTCACTGTATTATCTACAAACCTAAACAAGATAAAGGGTTAGACTTTGGGGAACAGGGTAGCTTAGGGTAAATACTGAGGATAAACTGTCCATGTCTTTGGGCTTGAGTCAGAGACAGTGTCCTTGTCAAATATAGGTCCTCAACTCCATTTCTCGGCTAGGCCATGGATATAAGAGAATGAAACCAGTTCTTAGACTGCCTCTGAATCCACAGCTGGATGTGTGTGTTTCCTGGTCATTGTTTTGTAAAGTGCCAACCAAGGACAAGTATATCTAGATTTGACTCTAGCTTTGAGGAAATGTAGCAGTTACTTGATTTGTAACTAGAGCCAAGATTGACAAGTCTGCCACTAGACAAAGTTCCACCACGGCACCTTTGTTTTTGTTTTAAGTAATTTTTTGGGTTTTTTGTTTGTTTGTTTGCTCGCTTGCTTCTTTTGGATTTTGTTTTGTGGGTCATACCTAGCAGTTCTCTGGTGATATTTTTGGCTCTGTATTCAGGAATCACTCCTGGTGGAGCACAGGGGACCATATGCCATGGCAGGAATCAAATCCAGGTTGACCACAGGCAAAACAAACATGCTACCACTGTACTATAGTTCTGTCCCAACAAAGGCACTTTTGTTTCTGATAAGCACCCAGATGATTGTTGCTGAGGGCATAATATAAGTAAAACTCTTACTCCATCATTTTTTCTCATCCCACTTCATTCCTTGTCTTTAAAAACACTTAATATAATGTGATTTCAAAGTTTGTAACTCTAATATATTGTATTAAAAATTTGTCCATTACTTTTACTTTGAAACTCTTATAACTTAATGTGTCCATGACGCTCACTTTTTTTTTTCTGGAGAGCAGTTCCCGTTCACTGAGCACAGTTTAAGCCTTTTACACAAGTTTTGGGTGGAGGGAGTACAGGCACAAATTACATGGTTGTTGGAGGACATGTTTAGCTAATCTGGGAGTTTTATTGTTTTGCTCACTCCCAGCTTAATCTTATTTAAGCCAGTGTTCATTCTAATGAGATCTCTCTTCTATGTAAACACTTCTAGAGGGTGTGGCAGTTACAGAAGTCACCTTGATTGAATAACTTCTGACTTATACATCTACTAAGACTTCTATGTTTTCTAGATTGGGCACAGCTCCTCTTTATACCCACTGCACCCAACGTGGGACAGTTAGAATTTACCAGGAGACTACCACCCTGGCTACGCTGAGACTAAAGGTAGACTATAGGAAGGATCATACTAGTTTGCTCTAAGCAGGCGAGTATGACCCTTTCAGTACATGAGAACAAGATACTCAGAATCACCCTGGTGCAGATAATAATAAGGACCTTGTGGGTACCATCTAGATTACATGAAGCTCATGAAGTTAAGATGTATTACTTTATATCAGCCCCTCTCTCTCCAGTGTTTTACATAAGAGATAATCTCGGGATTAGTCCTTGGTGTAACCTTTGTTTATACCTACAATAGGGTGTGGCACTACACTCTGTTTAGGGTTCTTTGTTGGCATGACAACCTCCCGATTGGGTTACTTTGGTGTATATAAAGGGGCTGACTTGAGGCCCCTTCACCTTTTGCCTTTTGGTTCCTCAGCCTTCAGCTTTTGGCTCCTGCAGCTTTTGGCTTTTGGCTTTGGCCTTTTGCTCTTTGGCCTTTTGCTCCTTCTGGGTAGGACTCAGCTCAGGTGACATCCTCTCTGTTTGGTGGGAGACTTAGGCTCTTTTGTATGGTCTAAGTTCGGACCAGAGCTAGAGTTTGTTCATTATATTGGATTGCTGTGAAAGAGCTTTTGTACTATTAAAAGCCATTTTTGGAACTGCACCGGACTTGTGAGTTTTCATCTTTCTCCCAGCATCCTCGGAGGTAGAAGACAACCTCTGTCCTGACACTGTCAGGGACCCCGCGACGTTCCCGACACATGGTATTTGCAAGCTCCTGGGCCTTTGCAACAGGTAACAATCATAGATTTAGCATTTGCAAGGTCACACTTATTGATTTACATATTATTGTGGTCAGAGGTCAGAAGACTAGGCACATTCTGCCTCACCTTAGCTTTGATAAGCATAGATGTTTTGGGTAGAACCATATGGACAGAGTCCATTTCTGGGTCCTGCCTTTAGGGCACACGTAGCTATAACAGGGTGTATTTGATATGCCAAAAAATCAGTAACAGTTATATACCTCATTCCATGACCTGAAGTGTTGCAGGACTCCTCTAAGGGCTGCTGCATCTGCTCTGAATTGCCACCTGCAAATCACTTCGTAGATAAGGGGGGTAGTCTAAATGTGGCAGTTTATCTGACCATGTATGCTGTACTAGCTTGTATAAATATTCTCCCATGCTACCACAATCATCGTGGGACTAGCTAGATCTTACCAGCATATTTGCCTGGCCACGTAGGACCCCTAAGTAATTAGACCAGAGAGAAATGCTGTTTACTTCCAAGCAAACAAGCATGGCTCCCTGATATACTCAAAGGCAACTAAAATACAAAACTACCATGAAGTAGAAGAGACTTGTGAAGGCTCGGAGAAATATTTAACTGGCATTAGTATTAGTCTTTGATACAGAGACATGCCATCTCAGAAACCCCCTTCTCTACTCTATAAAGGCATTTCCAGGCAGATCTTGGCTCAAAACATTAGCATACAAAAGGGCCTAGGTGAGGTGCAGGGAGGGATTACCTAAGAGCATTTGACCCTCCCTGCTTTCCATAACAGTGGGAGGAAGGTCTGAGTTGCAGGCGTATAAAACTAGCCTGCTTTCTCACTCGCTGGCTTCTTTTTGGGCTCTCTCTTTGTGAGCGCTCACCCTTCTTGGGAGTCTTGTCTTCTCCTTTTACAGGGCCTTTACATGTGGTGGCCGCCATCTTGGCCTACACGTGGCTGGGGTTCTAGTCTGGAATTCTAAGCACCGGGCTTTTCCTTTTTGCTGATTTGTATGCCTGAACCTGTGATAAGTAAACCCTTTTAAAACTGCATCGGATTCCTGAGTTTTCACCCATTCCTCGCCGGCTTCGGAGGTAGAAGGGAACTTCGCTTCTCGGCACTGTCGGGGACCCGGCGGAGCTCCCCGACACTGAAGGATTGGTTTGAGGCTCTACGAATTCTTGGAGCAAGCAGATGCCCTTGGGCTACACTAGCATGTGACAGGAGATATGGAGATGTTACTGGTGCCCGCTCGAGCAAGTTGATGATGAACGGGAAGACAAGTGACAAGCCTTTAGGACCTTGTGGCGGGAAAGTGCTGGTCCCTTAAGGGGAAGTGCTGGACCCTAAGGAGGCTAGCCGCTCAGAACCCAACAGTGGTAGATTCCACCTATTGACAAGACTTCCTGCTAAACCAAGTTTTTTCCGGACTTTGGATATTGTTATCATTTATATATATATATATATATATATATATATATATATATATATATATATATATAAAAACAAACTTTAACCAATTTGTCTAGACTTTTGTACATGGTGTGAGGTAAGAGCTTGATTTCATATTTAATTTGTTTCCTAAGGGGCTTTCCTTTCTTCATTTGATGTTGTTAGCTTCGTTGTTGTAAATTAGCTATATACTGAGGATCTGTCCATGACTCACTTGTTCAGAGACTTCCCTGGTATATCTTTAATAGTGCTCCTCATCTTTTAAAAATATTTTTATGAATCTAATCACCCAGGCCAAACCTTGATGTCTACTTTCTTTCCATCTCTTTTCCTCTGACCCAGTATTAATTTGCCTTCAGTGATTGTTTTTGCCTTCAGTGATTGTTGATGTCTAATTTCTCTCGCTTTCCTTTGCCTCTCTTACTCAGATTATATGCATTAGTATTAATTCAGTAACTTACTCAATAAGCTTCCTTTCAACACTTATCTTAAATCCAATACTCTGCTTCCCCGATCACTATCTTTCTAGACTCAGCTTCTTTAGCTCTAGCTTCTATTGCAAGAATCTCATAACTAACCTGCCAACTGCTATTTCGACCTCCCTAATCTCTATTCTCCATACGAAACATTTTAGTCAACTTTCAAATATAAATGCTAGTATGGCACACCTGTGTTCAAAAACCTGAGCACTGCAGGGTATGGCGTTCCCTTTCTTCCAAAAACATTGCTGAAGAAGAATATCTTTCATTTGTTACAAAGGGATCTAGCTGTGTCACCTTAATTGGACAGTAAAATACTTTCAGATACTTACAAAAGTTCTAGAAGAAAAGCATGATGGAAGATGCAGACTTCCAACATACATTTTGCTCATACTTTTGCTCTATAATGAAATATATGAGAAGTTTTATGGAGAAAATCAGCAAAGTTGTGAGGGACTAACTAGAGAAGGGCACTGTCTTAATTAGGAGCAGTTGAGGATCTTGAGATGAAACTGAATGATGAGCAGGAGGATCTATGCTGCTGATAGTAAGAAGAGGGATATAACAAACCAAAGGAAAAGGACCCTCAAGGTTATTCTTTCATGAGAGAACTCAAGATGTTGAAAGAATGGAAAGGAAGAAAATGTCATTGGCACATAATGAGTAATTTGAGAGTTATGGGAGATGATGTTACAGAGATGACTCCCATATGTGATTATCAGCTATGGTAAAATTGGAATGTTATTCTTAATAAATGGGAAGCTATAGAAAATTTTTAATTATGGGGCACAAAGTCAGTTTGGCATAAAAGTACAATATTAGGAGTCAATGCTGATTATTATGGGAGTAGCTAGTGAAATATCTTAAAATAGAAAAGTAGAAGGAAGTCCTAGGCTAGAATAGTTCATAAATATTAAGATATAGATAGAAGTGAGAAGGAACTAACAATATAACAGGAGTCAGCTCATTAAAACCTACTTAACCACAATAAAAGAAAAGTAGCTATGGGTTGGGGCATTATGTAAAGAATTGGGACATTATTGAGCAACGGAAGGGCAAAAACAGCTCATTCCCTGGCCTGGTTCAACACAGCTACTAGGGTCAGCAGGCACGTGGAGCTGATGTGGCTGCACGGATGGACTTGGAGCGGGAGATGGGACCCCTCCCCCCCCCCCTGAACTTCCATGCCCAGCAGGGCATGGATATGAGCCCTGCAGCCACCACCACCAGCAAAGTCAGAGAAGAGACTGGCCAGGCGCACAGCTGCTCTGGTGTGCAGTCAAGTTTAGGACCAGGTCCTTCCCAGGATCTTGCCCATATATACACCGAAAAGATCATTGTAATTGTAACAAATGGGGGTAGGAAGGGGAGGTTGATAGGGAATGGGGAGTGGGGTATAGGCCTTGACCTATAATGATCGTAGGGGCACATTGGGGATGGGACATTGGTGGCGAAAATGGGGTACTGGTATAGGGGCAGGTGCTGGAACACTGTATGACTGTGACCCAAGTATGAACATCTTTAAATTGTATAACTCACAGTGGTATAATAAAATTTTTTAAAAATAATTAAAAAATAAAAATAAAGAATGGGGGCATGTGCATAGACCCCAAGTTTGATCCCCTGCATGTTTCTCACACACAACCCAGCACCACTGGGTGTGGCCCTGAGCACAGTGAGGGCAGTTGCTCCACCATGGAAAGAAACCATGACTTTAAAGTCTTTAGAAAAATGAGGTTTAATTGAGGGAAAAACTAATGAGAGACTGCAATAACTTAAAAAAAAGTAATCACTGTCTCTGTATCCTGTCTCCCGTTTATCTCGTTTGCCGCGGGCCCCAGTAACATCTCCATATGTCCTGTCTCATGCTAGTAGAGCCCAGGCCCTGCTTGCTCCAGGAACATAAAGAGCCTCAATCCATTCGGAATGAGGTCTATAATTCGTTTGGCTACAAAACTTGGACTAATACTTTTCCAATGAAATAGAGAAATAGATTAGAGATGAAAAGTAGAACTTGATGCTTGCTTGAGTTGTAAGATAGATAGTTAAAAGAAATAGAATCTAAAGTGTAGCCTAGGGGTGTAGTTCAGTGGTAGAACACTTTTGCCTTGCTTATAGTCTAGATCCCTGGCACCACTGAATAAATAAACAAGTAAATTATAAACAAATAAATGATTTAATTTAAAATTAAATAAATGCAATAAAAATAAATTCATTAAAAAAACAAAACCTAGATTTTCTATTAAAAAGTGATATGCCAGATCTCATATACCTAAATCTACCTATTTTTAAGACTGACACTAAAATGGTACTTCAAGAACTATTGAGGTGTAAAACCATTAAATACATAGGAAAGAGCATTATGGTTAAAAAGAAAAACAAAACATAAACCTTGCTATTTTAAAAGCTGGTGGAGCTGTGTGAATTGAAGAAACAGAGTCAAAAATCTTTGTACTTAGATTTTCCATGAGAAAATCCACTCTATTTACAATGAAGAATTTCCAAAAAGTTAGCTGATAACCTTGGGAGGTGAGGATGCATTTCAGACTAGCAAACGAAAATCCAAAAAGCAGAGCAATTAACTCCCAAACAACCACTTTCGAGTGGCACCCAAAATTAATCATTCATTAATGCATCCATAGGTTTATCAAATATTTGTTGACATTGTATAATACTATTTACCAGATCATTGGTTCTAGAACTTCACAAACTTCCTGGGTTCCAATTCTAACTCTGAGACTTGGTAACTTGTGTTATTGGTGATGACTTTGAAACTTCACTTTGTCTCATTTTTTCTATTTATAAAGTAGGGTCATAAATATCAATTTAATATAGCTGTTATGATCACATTAGTATTTTTAACCCTGGAATTTAACAAGTTGAGTATATCTGCTGCTGCTGTTTCTGTTATTGTAACATGTCCAGTTGTTCTGAACTCTGAGATTAGAATCAATAAAAAAAAGCAATCTTAATTGTATTCTCAAGTGGAAGACAGAAAAGTGCATGGAATAATCAGAGATAAGTATTTTGAAGGAAATATAGTCTTCTCTCTGAGATTAACTGTTTTCATATTAAGTCAATTATATATGGAATTTTATGCTCATTAAATATTTAAGATAAATAGCAGTAACATAGTGAGTGGACATTTTATACCTGATTTAAAGTAAGCCTCACAGCTATGTATAATGTAGGTAATATTGCTATTATTATCTTTACTTACAAAAAAGAACCACAACAGTGAAATCAATAACTATAAGGGGACTGAGAAGCCATAGGATTAGAGAATTGGATATTAGGAAAACAAATACAGGATTATTTGACTTCAAAGTCCATGACACACAAGTCACACATTTAGCATATATTTATGATATGTTCATTGTTACAATTTTTCCTGTCATTAAGTTTTAAAATGAATTGATATCCCATTTTGGGAGTCATTATGGGTGGGTTTTGAGACCACAGCCAGTGATGGTTAGGAGTACCTATCAATATAGAAAGCACCCTAACAGATTACTGTGTCTCTGACCTATGTTTTCTTGTTCCGTTTTTAAAGTTGGTTAATTGCAGTTCTTCTTGGGGCGGGTATGGTAGAAACCAGCCAGAGGCACAGTGACCAGGGGTTACTGCACTCTGCACTCAGAGGTCACTTCTGGCAGTGCTAGAAATCAAAGTGGGATCAGCCACATACAAGACAGATAAGTACTTTTCACCCTGTATAAGTTTCTGGTCCCTTAACAACCACTCATATATAAATTTAATTACCTATTTATTGTTTGTTATCTAGGAGAGTTTAGCAGTTTTTGTTTAAAGCGTGCTTCTTAGTGACGTAAGAAACTGATATCCAATATTCTAGTAAAAATTGTATGCTTTTGTATCATCTTTACTGACTCTTTCTATTCCACTATACTAATGTTAGTTACTTCTCTCCTTTTCAATAATCTTTCGCTCTAAAGATCTACCAAGAACTACCAAGAACTGCTTAGTTTTTCCTCTTCCTTATGAAATTTTTCTGGTTTTCAAGATTTTTTTCTTTGTGGAGGGTTGTTTGGTTTAGGAGCTATGCCGACTGTCCCCAGGACCTCCCTCTTTACTCTGTTCTCAGGAATCACTCCTGGAAGCACCCAAAGGACCATATGGGATGCTGGGAATCAAACCTGGTCGTGCAAGGCAAACACCTATTAGCTTATCTCTCCAGCCCCTTTCCTGGTTTTCTGGGTCTTTGTTCAAACGTTACTGTAATGCATTCTTCTTAGATTGTAGTACTTGTCCCACAAAACAAAAAAGTGAGTGTACTTAGTCAGCTACTCATTATGCCTTTGTCATCTAAAAAACATTATCTTAGTTTTCCTGAGGTAGAAACTAGTGGACAGTCATTAATAATTTTATCAAGTACACATAGAAAGACTGTATAAACAAAGAGAAAGATTCCACAGTGAAATTCCAAAGGACATTTCATTTAGCATTATTTGAGGAAAATTGCCATTGCTGATATTTATCTATCTTGCACTTTAAAGTTAAGATCAAAACAAAAGACACTGATCTGGCAGGAGAGATACCAGATCTCTAAGGTGGTTTCCCCAGGGTGAGGCTTATCCAATGCACTCCGGATGTGCTGAGCCTTGCAATTCCCTCATATGTTGGAAACTTGACTGCAGAATGTGTGATAGTGGGGGACTGAATTTACACTATCCCCTAAAAAAAGAATAAAGACAAAAGAAAAGAGAATAGACTACTGAGGCTTACCAGGAGATCAATTCCACCCACAACTACCTGTGCTCAGGAGAGTTTAAGCTTCTGTGATGCAGTTCTTGTCCTGAGAGAAGCAGGAATATTGGGGATAAAGCCAGTGGTGCTGGAGAGACTTTGTAGTACTGGGATCAAATATGGGGCTCATGCATGCAAAGCATGTTTTCTAGTCCATTGAGTCATTTCCCTAGCTCTTGGTTTATGACATTTAAAATAGATGTAGGCAGTATGAGACTATTACCCATAAACAAAAAATGAGGACCAGGAGGACTAGCCTTCGGTTGGAAGCTTGTCATAAGTGGGGGGGTATTGGGGAGAGAGGCGGTAGGATAGAGAAGGGATCACAGTGACAAGACAAATGGAAATGTTTCACTCTGGACTAGAATTGAGGGCTTAGAGTAGGAAAAGGAATACATATGTAACCTTCCAGTACCTGTACCACAAACCATAAATGATGACAGAGCGAGAGAGAGAGAGAGAGAGAGAGAGAGAGAGGGAGGAGAAGGAACAGTAGGAGGAAGAGGAAGAAGGAGGAGGAGGAGGGGGAAGAGGAAGAGAAAGGAGGAAGAGAAGGAGCAGGAGGAGGAGGAAGAGGAAGAAGGAAGAGGGGGAGCAGGAGGAGCAGGAGGAAGAGGAGGAGGGGGAGAAGGTGATCGTTGTGATGGTGGTCTGCCATAGATTTAGACTTGGGGTGAGGGTGTAAAAGGGGAAACTGGGAACATTGGTGGTGGGAAACACACACTGCTGAAGGAAAGGGTGTTGGAGCATTGTATGACTAAACCCCTATCAAGGACAGTTTTATAACTGTTTATCTCATGGTGATTTAATTAAAATTTGTTTTAAAAAATTGATATAGAGGTACAGAAACTAATTCGAAGAGCTAGTGCATTCTCGGCATGTGGGAAACCTTTTATTTTTGGCCCGTTGTCTCCCAAGCACCACCAAGAGGGGACTCATAAGGCAAATGTCAGATCAGTCTCTCCAATGAACACATTTTTGAAACAAGAAACATTCAGCATAACCAATTGTTTTATCTAATATTGCTTTCTTTTGTGAATGAGCTTTGATGTGTAACTGCCTTTCCATTTCTCTTCCATTGTAGCTTAAGACATCCCAGTGGGTTTACAAGATATCAGGCTTAGGTCATTAAATTCAAAGAACACTCCAGCAAAATGTTATTTTTATATGATATAAGTCAATAGAGGGCTCTTGTTGCCCATTTCAGTGCGACGAATCTGTTCATTTCAATGGAATAGCCAGTCTTATAGAGTGCACCGTGCTCAAAGAAACATTCATTCTCGGGAATGCACTGAACCAAGTACATTATTTACTACAAATGAAGTTACATTCAGATATTCTAGAAAAATGAGTCACATGAGACTTGGACCTTGTGTCAACAAATAACACTGCCTTATAAACCATGATTTTATATATATACATATCACTTGATCACTTGACATCCCGTTATTCATCGATTTGCTTGAGCGGGCGCCAGTATCATTTCCATTGCCTGACCCTATCAGAACGTGCCAGTGTAGCCCAATGGCATCTGGTTGCTTCAGGAATACGAAGAGCCTCAAATCGTTCATTCAGGGTCTTGATGAAGAAGTCTGACCATCTTGTAGGTGGGCGGCCACATGATCTTCTGACATTCCGTGGGATCCAGTCGATAACAGCTCTAGTCCAGCGGTTGTCTCCAAATCGCATTACTTGTCCAGCCCATCTGATTTTCGATGCCTTGGCAAACGAGACAGCATCCCTGACTCTGGAATAGCGATGGAGGTCGGAGCTCCGGTTCCTTCTTTCACTTTAGTGAGGCGTGATATTCCAAGCATAGCTCATTCAATTCCTCTTTGGGAGACCCGAATAGCTTCCTCATCCTGCTTTCACAGGGCCCAGGTCTCTGAGGCATATGTTAATGCAGGGAGAATGGTGGAGAAGAGATGTGCCTGGAGCCAGATTCTTTGTCCTTTTTAGCTATTTTTTCGATGCTTTTGAAGACATTCCATACCGCTCTTTTCCTCCTGCACAGCTCAGGTTTTAGGTCATTTATCATGTTGACTTCTCGACCTAGGTACATATAATATGGGATGCTGGGGATAAAATCTGGGTGAGCCACATGCAAGGCAAACACCCTACCCACTCTCCAATTGCTCCAGCCTCTAAACAAAAAGTTAATTTTAAAAAAGTAATGTGCTTGCCCTCCCCAGGACTGTTTTAAAAGTGAATCATAAAACACATCAATGATTATTTAGAACCTTGCTTAGAGTATTCGGAGATAACTCTCCCAAGAAACAGAACAAAACAGAAAGGGATTTTTTAACAAGGCATGTCAGAATACAAAGGATTGACAGCTTCATCGTCTGCCACCTGCTTGCTACAGACACAGGGTACCTAGTGGCATCATGCCAGTCTGAGCTGGTATACCTGAGCAGTGATGGTGGGCTTCTGTTGTTCGACCATGGTTCCCAGGTTCTTCAGTATTTTTTCAAGAATAAAAATATTGAGTAATAGGGATAAGTATTACTCAAATATTGAGTAATTATTGAGTAATTAAAGATAAAAATATTAAGTAATTAAGAATAACACAGTTAAAAATTAGAAAAGATTATTGAAAAGTAGGAAAGAAGGAAACTCCCCAACTTGGGGAAGGAACACAGTATAGAATTGTAAGTTAATTATGACTCATTTTTAGTAGAGAAACTACTGGGTCTTTGTGTTACTTATTAAGTGATAAGGCGGTTAGCAAAAAATGCAAGGATTTTTCAAGTGGTCTGACTGGCTTAAGACCTTTTGGGTTATCTGGTTGGCCCATCGGCCTTTGTCTCAATCTCTAGTGAGCCTTAGGTTTGGGGCAGAGTCCGTGCTCCTGAAGAATTAGCGATCCATTCATCAGAAAAATCCCAGTAACCTCCACGTAGTTAAAAATGTAGGGTGGATGGGGAAAGCTAAATGCAGGGACTTATGGCAGCTGGCAAGGGGAAACTGAGGCTCTTTCTCACACAAACTAGGGGATCTGACTGTATAAACCTCAGGCCAAAACAGGAAAATAGCCCAGACTCCAGTTAAAGCAGGCAGCAGAAAGCCAAGTGGGTAAATGCATTCTCTTTCCAACATTTCTGCTTCATTCAAGTCCTAAACAAACTAGACAATACTCAGCCAGGATTTAAAACAATCTGCTGCATCCACCTATGCAAATGCTAATGACTTCAAAAAAAATACCTTCACAGACAGCCCCAGAAGTACTGTTAAATATGGGCACTGCTTTCTGTCAAATGGACACAAAATAAACCATCACATCTACAGAGAGGCAAGAAGAGGAACTGAAGCAATTTTCCCCTTTAGTTGACTTTTCTAAAATCTATAATGGGCAATAATGTGCTCATATAAATGTATTTATATCTTGTAAAAGGATACCTGCCATTCTTAGCAATAGATCATTTTTGAAACCACAGAAACGAGTGCTTCAATTAGTATTTTATTAGTTCTTAGCTCACATAAAAGGAATATTTTGTTCTTCTGAAACTCTTCTATTTCTTGACATAACATGACATGAAATTATAATGACATAAAATTCATAATGTGATAAAATTATTTAATGGTAGTCAAAAAATTGTTGTACCACCCATAAATAAATTTGTTTTAGGAGGGATTATTTTAACAAGACTACAGAAGCATAATACCTTAACTGTCCAAAATCAATGTATGAAATCCGGGTTTGGGGAGGAGCCAAGCTGAGGGATAAATACCATCTCCAGTAACCTTCCATTAATCACCATCCATTTCCCATAGAACAGAAGAAACAATTTAATTATAACAGTAGCAACTACAGCGACTTAACCAGGAAAGCTAGCAAATGAGTCTCCTAAGTCAAAAGACTGATATGCAATCAAATCAAGTGTAATGCATAACCATGAGTCCCAAATGAAAAAGGCAGGGAAGATTTCAATCAAACAAATTTAATAAAAGAGAACCAACATTTCATTATATTTCCTGGAAAAAGAAAAAAAATTAATCTATTTTTTTTCCTGGAAGACAACAGAAACCTAATGCAACTTAAAATTCTCCTCCAAAGACAAAAGTGAATGCAAACATTTCTGCTGCCATATTCTAATTTATGAGACTCTGGAGGCCAAAATTGTTTTTTGAGTAACTAATCCGAATATGAAATCAAATGACTGACTCTGTGGTCTGTACCAACGTATCAGGATTTGACCCAGACTAGAAAAAAATGAGGCCGTCTGAGAACAGGGTAGGAATGGATAGAGAAAGACTCTGGCAGATGAGTTAACAGAAACAAAATATCACTCCAACATGAATAAAAGAAAACATAACTCCGATTTCCAGCACTCAAAATTAGGAGTTCCGAGAGGAAGAAGCTAATAGAGGTCTGCTCAACCTCTTTCCCCGTTCCACACTTTTTATACTGGTTCAACAAGAAGCTGATTCTCAGTAGATGGAAAACTTACATTTGAAGTAATTAAGAGACAAACATTTGTCTTGATGGCTAAGAGCAATACCCAACATCCTGAAATACCCCCACCCACCATCTCCTCTCAACACTGCCACAGTCCCGCACACACACTTGCAAATGCGTTTGAACTCTGAGATTTGTTATGGAAGGCAGGAAAGAAATGCAAACCAAGAGACAATTATTTATGCTAAAATGTGCTGTGATTAGGTTTCCTGCCTGTGTGGCCTGCACTTTTTACAGTGGTATCTCTAATGTGACCTCAGTAAGGGAATGTAGTTGAGCTGGACTCTCTTTGCAGGGCTTTCAGATTCAAAATGGTTTTGTTTGTTTTTCCTTTTCATGACTAACTTTAAATGAATAAACAAATCGAACAACCCCATCCAACTTTCATTCAAACACAGCTCGAATTGTGAGCATGATTTTGTAGGATGAACCTACATGCATTGTATGTTCTTGTGCCTCTCAAAGAAAAATTCTGCAAGTGACATTTTAATCCAATTATTGGAATTCCATAGACTAGTTGATGTTGTGGATTTTTCTCAGTACACCCACATTAAGACCTGATACTCCCAGGGTACATGCTCGGGGTCCAAAGGGTTCTTTTTTTTCTCAGTAAAATTAATCTCTATCCAAATTGCATTCCCAATGTATAAACTTATGTTGATTTTTAATTCAGTACTTTATGAGAAATTGTATACAATCCCTATAGCACTTTTATTTTTTTATTTTTTTAAATTAAGATGGCGTGATTTACAATGCTGTTCTTTTTTTTTTTTACAACGCTGTTCTTAATAAAATTATTTCAAGCATGCAATGTTGCAACACCCACCAGTGTCCCCAGGGTCCCTGCCATCCTCAAGTCTGCCCCCTGGACAGCCATATAACAAGTTTATGTGATGTTACTTCATCCAACAAAACTGAAAAAATAGCAAATGGAATTATCAGAAGATAAATCAACAAAAGTCAATTTGTAATAATTAATTGCTACGTGATTTTAACCTTTGTGAAATTCAGATCATTTACTACAATTTAGTATACTACCTGACGTCCATTACTGTTACTGTTTTTGGTATATCGAATACACCATGGGTAGCTTGCTAGGCTTTGCCATAGCTCTGGGTTCATCCCAGGGGGCTCAGTCATTTTCTTTGTCAGACAATCAACCATCCAGGGCCCATGGGGCAGAGACTTGGATGTAGACAAGCCTGTCTCCTGTCTGCCACCTGCTGACCTGGCTGGGCACCGAAGCCACACCCACAATCCTAACGAATGGAGACATTACTGGTGTCCACTCAAGCAAATCCATGAATAACAGGAAGACAAGTGACATGTGACAAGTATGCTACCTATTCAAATTTACATCACTACGTTTTCAACTCTGGCAAAACATATTGCACTACATTTTAATTTACACTTGAATCTTATTGAGGTAATCATGAATATTTTCCTGCCATAAATGAGGTTTTATTTTGGTGGGAGGGTGGTGGCTTGGCAGACATAGCAAATTTATTTCTTATTTAGAAAACTTAAAATAACAACAAATGGGATTATTAGAAAATAAATCAATGTAAGTCAATATGTTATGATTACTATGCTTCTAACCCTTCTTAATCTAGTAAAGGACAGCATACACATCATTAGTGAATACAATATTTGATATCACATGCTGGGAAGTTTCTCTTGTCCTTTCAAGGTGCTTTTTTAATGCTTCTTCCAAAACTAGTTGCAAGGCAATGGATTACCTGAGCTGATGCCTTTCCATGAAGCTCTGTATAATTCCTTCAAATCTGAACAATATCTAATGCATAGAATTTTGGGGTGAGGTGTTTAGTTCTCTGAGTTTTTGTACTATAATCTTTTCATGTTTTTCTGTCTTGTAGACTCTCATTTGATAGATCTGTACATCTTTTGGGTTTTCCTTTATATGTAAGTTCCTTTTTTTGATCTTACTGCTTTCAATATTTTCTATCTTAGATGTTGTCGTTTTGAATGTAATGTGTCTTGCCGTTTTCCCTAATTGGGTCTATTTTCACTGAGACTGTTCTGGCCTCTTGATGCCTGTAACCCTCAATTCTGAGAAGTTCTTATCAATGATTTCTTAAACTATTATTTCATCACATTTGCCTTCCTGCATTTCAGGGACTGCAATAATTCTTATACTGTTCCTCTTCAGCTCAGCCCATAGTTCTCTTCTGTGTTGTTCCTTTTCAATTATTTTGCACTTTGCACTGTTTCCTACCAGTTTCCTCCTTCTCATCTTGGCACTACTCGATCTTTTGCTCAGCTTCTGCTATTCTTCTGTTCAGAGCTTCTATTGACTTTTATATATCACCTGCCATGTTCTTTATTTCTGACAGAAATAGCTTTTTCATTTCAACTCTCAGACTTTCTTGTACTCCGCTGATTACTTGTCCTATCATTTCTTTGAACTCATTGAACATCCTCATCATAGTGTCATTAAATATGTACTGGTGTTCTTTATGTGTCTGATAGTATTGTTTTCGCTCATTGAGCTCAGTGGGTTTCTACATGATTTTCCCATTGGTTTTCTAGTGCTCTTGTTGTTCTGGGCTAAGTTTTTTGTAGATAACCCCCTGGGAAGGTGATGAGGGATTAGCTAGAAGTTGACATCTATCTTCTCTGCCTGTCCTCACATAATGACAGGAAGGATAACCATGAGCTGCATGTAATTTGTTCAGTAGAGCTGTGGTGTGGGGCCTTAATATGGCACAGGTCAAGTGTGGAGGCTGTGGGGACCCACCTAGGAGGAAGGGACTCTTCCTCCTCTTGGAGCTCTTCCCAGTGTCCAAATAATCAAATAATCACAGTGACATCAGCAGGAGGAGAGTCTCACCTGGACTGTGGAGCAGCAAGCAGAAAGTTAGTTGAAATTTTTTTTAAATCAGCAAAATTTTAATAATTTTTAATTCCAACATAGAAAACCCAGTTTTGCTGCTGATCCCACTGATATCCAGCACCAATCTGGAGATGAAGAAGAAAAAATGACTAAAATTAATGGGAGAAGGATCGAGAAAAAGTACAGGAGCTCAGCACTTATCTTGCTGCTGACCTGGTTCTCCAGCAGTACACCTGGGAAACAACACATGTTCCCCCAGCCCCACAGAAAAGAAGAAAAAAATATGAATGTGAGAAAGACTAGCTTAAAAATCTGATATTTAGAATTTTAGTATATATTTTATTATCAAAAAATTCTACTTTTGAGGGTCTAAATGAAACACATCCTATTTTTAGTGTAAGGGAGCTAAAATTTCCTCGTCTATGTCCATACACATAAATTAGAGAAAAATAAAGAACAAGGTAAATATAGAAGCCTTAAAGAAAAATGAAGCCTTAAAGAAATGAGCACTTCAGAGGGCTTAAATACCAGGCTGAATAAAGAGTAACAATTGTGTAAAAGAAACTGAAATAGCCACACAAAAAAAATTATTATTTTAGTAATTTCTATTTGTACAGATTTCTTACACTCAACCCATTATCTAGGGTCAAATGGAAATGTTACTGTTGCCCGCTTGAGGAAATCAATGAACAATGGGATGTCTAGTGATCTAGTGAACCCATTATCTATGGTAATAAGAATTTTATCTTCTAGTATAGGGAGGATATCTCACACCAAAAATTCACCAAAAAGGACCAAAAAGGAAAAACCAAAGTGCTCTTCTTGTACATTCTCTATTTCTGGTTCCAATAGTTCACAATAGTCCACTAATCACAGTAGCACGTTTTCAGGTGCCCCGCCTTAAGTACTTCACTATACATGTATGTGGTTCATTGAGGGAGACTTAAAGATATTTACCAACTCCTGCTTCATTTCAGCAGTGTAGCTCTTCCTAGTTTTCCTGTAACTAATCTAATTGTGATATTTCTGTAGAGTGGATTTGATTTTTATAATGAACTAATTCAAACACCTTTCAGTAAACTTATTTTATGAATATACAACAGTTTATTTCCTCTAGAAATAGATTTTTCCTGAACACACTCAGAATTGTGGGTTCTCACTCATTTTGTTCAGGTTTTCCAAGGAATGCATTAAGTGAAGGAGACTCACAGACATGGGGCAGAGCTGCTACTTCAGCTCTCTCCCCTATGCCCAGCAGCTCACGAGGTGCCCAGGAGGGATGGTGGGTTCTAGCCCTGGCCCGCCACCCCAGCAGAACCTCACAACAAGCCAGATGACCCCCACTCCATGAGGGCCTCCATTTTCCACATCCAGACTTCTCTCTCATCAGAACTCCACCCAGCAGACCAGCCTATCACAGCCCGGCCACGTGGTTCATCAATAAATTCTGGACTTAGAGGTGACTACAAGAGTATGCTACCTGCACGGCAGAGCCTGGCAAGCTACCCGTGTTGTATTTGATATGCCAAATACCAGTAACAATTATAGACCTCTTTCAGGAATGGATTGAGGCTCTTTATGTTCCTGGAGCAAGCAGATGCCCTTGGGCTCTACTAGCATGAGACAGGACATATGGAGATGTTACTGGGGCCCGCTCGATCAAATCAATGATGAACAGGAAGACAGTGATACAGTGATACTCAGAATTGCCTTACTGTTATTAATATAACTAAATTATAAGAATCATGGTAGCCTTAGTGCTCTTTCTTTTCCCAAAGTATAACTTGATTTCCTTGTGCTCTGTCAACCAGAGTTAAGCTATCATTTTATCCTTGAAAAGTGACATATTTTATGAACTAGGAACTTATGTGTTAAGAAATGTTCTTCAGTTCCTACCAACAAACACTATTTAGAAGTGATCTGGCAGCCTCACTACTCCCCACAGCTGCCGCCATTTTGAGTCACCCACTGGCTCTGCTCTACATATTCATGGCTAAGCCCTAGCAGCCACACTCACACCCCACCACAGCAACCACCCAAGGGCTGAACTCCACCTCTTCACTAATGGCCAGACTATAGATCCTGAAGTCTCTAGACGGACCCGCACCTTCTAATTCCTCAGTACTGAAATTCCCATAGGAGCACACCAAATTAGATGGGAAGGTAACAATGAGGCCAACTAAACTCAGCAAACATAACACAGAAAGCTCAACTGACAATGGACAGCTTAGTCCATTCTTAGATAAGAACAACTCATGGTGCGATAAAACAATTTTCACCTAGATATTAATTTTGCACTTATTGATTTTAATATTGAACTTTGTTATCTATCAATTTCAACTGTAGAATTATATAAACATTTGTGGATTTTGCTCACATTGAAATGAATGTTTTATAAAAAGAAAGAAATTAACACACAAATGAATGACTCCTTATAACATTAAGCTAGAAATGTTTAAAAATAACACAAAACTAAAAATGGTTTTAGGGACAAAAGAGGTACTTCACTTGTAAATTGACATGACAATGAGATTTTTGTATTAAAACCATAAAAGCACATATTATGAATGAAATAAATTTGATAATTGAGATGAATATTAAAGTCTTTACATTCTTTTGTCTTATTATCCTTTTTGGGACGCCTTGTCATATAAACTAGGAAAAAATTCCCTTTGTTATCAATGAATCACTTGAATCATTTGAATCACTTGAATCCCGTTATTCATCAATTTGCTCGAGCGGGCGCCAGTAAAATTTCCATTGGACCCTATCACTTGCCAATGTAGCCCAATGGCATCTGGTTGATTCAGGAATATGAAGAACCTCAAACCATTCCTTCAGGGTCTTGACAAAGAAGTCTGACCATCTTGTAGGTGGGTGGCCACGTGATCTTTTGTCGGTCCCATGGGATCCAGTCGATAATGGCTCTAGTCCAGCGGTTGTCTATAAATAGCATTACATGTCCAGCCCATCTGATTTTCAATGCCTTGCCAAACGAGACAGCGTCCCTGATTCTGGAATAGCGACGGAGGTCAGGACTCCAGATTCCTTCTCTCACTTGAGTGAGGCGTGATATTTCAAGCACAGCTCTTTCGATTCCTCTCTCGGAGACCCAAATAGCATTCTCATCCTGCTTTCGTAGGGCCCAGGTCTCTGAGGAGTATGTTAATGCAGGGAGAACGGTGGAGTCAAAGAGATGTGCCCAGAGCCGGAGGTTCTTTGTCCTTTCCAGCTATTTCTTCAATGCCTTTGAAGTCATTCCATGCCGCTCTCTTCCTCCTGCACAGCTCAGGTTTTAGGTCAATCATCATGTTGATTTCTCGACCTAGGTACACATAACTGCTGCATTCAGAGATGTTTGTTCCATTGATAGTGAATGGGGCCTCTGGAACTAGTTCATTCTTCATAAACATGGTTTTCTTTAGATTCAGCTGTAGACCTATCTTTTCACATTCTCTGTTGAAGTCAGCCAGCATTTGTGCCGCTTGGTTAATGTTTGGTGTTATTAGAACGATGTCGTCAGCGAAGCGGAGGTGGTGTAGTTGCTGACCATCTATCTTCACTCCCATTCCTTCCCATTCTAATTGTTGCATAAAGTTCTCGAGGGTGGAGCTGAAGAGTTTTGGTGAAATGGTATCACCCTGTCGGACCCCTCTTTTCACATTAATGATCACTTCTTTGTAGAATGGTGAGATACTGGTGGTGAATCTGTAATACAGCTCACGAAGGATCTTTATGTATTGGGTTTGAACACCCTGTTTGGCTAGGGCTTCGATGACTGCTTCACTCTCTACAGAATCAAAGGCTTTCTGTAAATCAATGAACGTGAGACAGAGCGGCATCTTGTACTCCCTACAAACCTCAATGAGCTCGGTTACTGTGTGGATATGGTCGATTGTGCTGAATCCTTTCCGGAAGCCTGCTTGCTAGCATGGTTCTCCTTCATCTAGTGTTCTGCTAATCCTGTTCAGGATGACTCGTGTAAACAGCTTGTAGATGACGGAAAACAGGCAGCTGGGGCGATAGTTGCCGATGTCGTGAATGTCTCCCTTCTTTAACAGTAGAACTGTCCTGCTGGTTTTCCATTGGGAGGGCACCTTGCATTCAGACAGGTAGCGTGTGAAGAGCCGAGCTAGTGTATTGATGAGTACCGACGGCAGATTCTTCAGGTGTTCGTGGTCTGACTTTGTCTGGGCCTGGTGCTGTTCCCTTCTTTACCGACGAGATGGCATGTCAGATTTCAGAAGGAAGAATGTTGGGAATGACATATCCATCCTGTGGAATTTGGTATGTGGGCAGGTGGATGTGGCTATCAAAGAGATTTGAGTAGAAGTCCTGGATAATCTTCTCCATTGCCTTTCTGGAAGATGTGATAGATCCATCAGGGCGTCAGAGGTCAGTCATCTTGGTCTTATAGTTGGCGAAGGACAGGCGGGCAGTGCGAATGCTTTTCCCGGCTTCTGCTGCATCTTCCAGTATTTCTGCTCTTCTGTCTTTGAGGTCTTCTTTT
>JAJIBD010002178.1:0-27526 GCA_021461705.1 Cryptotis parvus | reverse complement strand
TGGGAAAATTCGAAATAATGGCGCTGTAAAGTTGGCAAATGGTGGTGAAATTGAAGCTGAAAAATTGAAAGTTCACTACACAAACTAAAAACAACTTTGTTTAAAAATGTAATGTTAATTTGAGGGCATGGCTGTACTTGTGGCCATGCAATATCTCAAACTCTTGACATATTGACATACTGAGTAATATTCACATTTGTTGGGATTAAAGTAAGTTCAGTGTCAAAAAGCAGCAACATTGGTGCGCCCCAATTTTGCACAGAACAACTTAGTAAAAATGTCATACTTTAGCAGCAACACTCATTACAAAGTTATGTGTTTAATAAGCAACATAATTTAAAAAAATTGTTGCTTAAGGAGCAGTTGTTGGGAAAACTAAGAGCTTTGGTGGTGATAAGGACATTGGTAGTTGGACTTATGTAGAAATGTTAAATAGCTAAAACAACTGTATTGTGAACAACTCTGTATATTTTGGTACTCCTAAAAAAAAGGGAAAATAAAAATGGAGTAAGCCCTGAGTACCATTGTGTATGGTCCAACCCCTAAATAATAAAATAATAGCATGAAATCTCAGCAAACTGAGATTTCATTCATATGGTTTTTTACATCAAACAGCTGCCTGACTAAAATTTGAGCTACATTTTCAAACCCAGAGATTCTACAATTTTAAACCCTGACTCCATTTCCACTCAGCCAACTTCTTCACATCTTTTACAGTGAACTAGGCATAAGGATTAATTATATCCAAGGACTCTAGTTCTCAGTGAAGTTTATATATCGCATACTCATACTCATTATACCCACTAACCCACTAATTTTTTTCGTATGATTTTTAAACAAGGTTGCTTTCCTGTGCTAGAATAAATATTACAATTTTTGATTGAAACCTTACGTCCATCCTGCCGCAGTATGTAATGGTTCCAATAAAGAAATAATTGTTTTCCGTGACTACAATGCTCTCCTGTCTCTCCCTTCTATTCTCTTACTTTTATTTTATCCTTGAACATTTTATTATACCACTATGAGATATACAATTATAACGTTATTCAAGTTTGGAGGTTCGGGTCACATAGTGTTCCAGCACCTGCTTTCCACCAGCGCCTCCAGTTTCCCACCACCAATGTCCCCAACCTCCCTCCTTCTGCATAGCCTGCCTAAATGGCAGTTTCTTTATCTCTCTTTTCTCTCTCCTCTCTCTCCTCCCTTTCCTTCTTCTCCTACACATCATGGGCTGTACTACATGCACTTGGAAGCCATCATGTGCATTTTTTGCCTGTATTTAATGCTCAGTTCTATGTTGGTACTCAGCCCTTCGGCATTTATTCACATATATTCCTTCTCTTTCTTACCTACCCTCTGACTCCCTCACGTTTTGCGGTAATTTCCACTTTTAAGACCACCTGATATATTTATGTCTTGCAAATAAATGTAGTCACCATATACCTCTCTCTTCCTTCTGACTAATTTTTCTCGGTCATGATCCCTTTCTTATATCCATCCATTATAGGCAAATTTCATTATAGCTTCATTTTTCCTAACAGCTGCATAGTATTCCATTGGTGTAGATGTACCGAAGCCTCTTTTATCCAGTCATCAGTTCTCGGTCACACTTCGGTGTTTCCTAGGTTCTGGCTATTGTGACTAGTGCTGCTAGTGAAAATAACAGCGCTTTGTTGATACTGTGTGTTTTTTTGGCTTCCCAGTGTATATTCCTCCTAGGAGTGGTTTATTGGTCAAAAAGGGACCTCAATTTCTAGTCTTTGGAGTGGATATCCATATTGTTTTCCAGAAAGGCCCATGTTCCAGGTAGTCGACATTCCCACCAACAATGTATGAGAGTCCCTCTCTTCCCCCGCATCCACGCCAGCACTTGTTGCTTTTACACTTTTGAATATGGGCCAGTCCCTGTGGTGTGAGGTGATATCTCATTGTTGTTTTGATTTGCATCTCTCTGATGATTAGTGATGATGAGCATTTTTTCATATACCTTTTGGCCATTTGAATTTCTCCCTTGTGAAAGTTTCTGTTCAGCTCTTTTTCCCCATTTTTTAGGGGTGGATGTTTTCTTCTTATATAGCTGTACCAGTGCCTGATATATTCTGGATATTAACCCCTTATCAGATGGGTATTGGGTGAATGTTCTTTCCCCCCATTCTGTGGACTGTCTTTCTGTCTTGGTCACTGTTTCTTTCTGGAGGTGCAGAAGCTCTTTTAGTTTCATGCAGTCCCATATGTCTATCTTTTCTTCTAGCTGCTTTGTTATTGGTGTTTCACCTTTGAAGATGCACTTTAGCTTCAATGTCGTGGAGGGTTTTTCCTATATTTTCTTCAATGTATTTTATGGATTCAGGTCTGATATTGAGATCTTTAATCCATTTTGATCTGATTTTTGTGCAAGGTGTTAGACACAAGTCCAAATTCATTATTTTACATGTAGCTGTCCAGTTTTCCCAAGCACCACTTGTTGAAGAGCCTTTCCTTACCTAGTTTGGTCTCTTTTGACCTTTTATCAAAGATTAACTGATCATGCTCTTTGATGGTTGGGTGTCAGGATACTCAACTCTATTCCATAAATCACAGGTTTGTTTTTACTCCAGTACCATGCTGTTTTAATTACTGCTCTTGTAGTACAGCTTGAGGTTGGGAAACGGTGATGCTCTCCCTATCTTCTTTTCCCAAGCGATTGCTTTAGCTATCCGCGGGGGTTTCATCATTCCATACGAATTTTAGGTGTGTTTGGTCAATTTCTTTAAAAGAATGTCATGGGTATCCTTATAGGAACCCATTGAATCTGTATAAAGCTCTAGGGAGCTATTACCATCTTGACAATGTTAATTCAAAAAAATATTTTTTCTGAATTAAAAATACCCATAAAAATAGAATTATGGTTACCTGAGTCTGAGATGATAAATGGGGAGAGTTAGTTGTGGTATAAAATTCTAGCTATAATCTAAATTCTCTATCTAATAGACAGCATAATGATTATAATTAACAATACTGTATTGCATATTTTTAAAATTTATGTACATTTACTAAAAAATTTATCTCGAAATTTTCTGAAATTCATTATGATTTAAGTAACAATACAATTTCCAAAAGGATAAAATTTTAGTACCATATGCTGTGAGCTTGTTTATTGAATTTATGTAAGTTGACAGTGTTTGATATATAATATTTCAGATCTTCCAAATAAACTTTACTGCTAACCTCCGGAGTTACCAGCCTTTTATCAACTCCTTCATTGAATATAATCAAAAGTACCTTGTATTTTCCTAAGATTTTATATTCATCTAGCCTCTGTGAAGTTGAATTTAGCCAGGTGAAGTCTACAGATTATATAGGAAAATAACGCTTTATAAGAATTTGATGAGTTCTAACCAGCTATTTTTACTATATAAAGAAAATTGTACTCAAGTGTATATTTTATATGGTCATTCTTTGTAAAACTTCTTTTATGTTTGAACTTCCTTTATGACCATTATTAGGATTTAGTATAAGGCTTATTGTAGTTGTTACTTTTACTGTGAAGAGATTATTCTCTCCTGTACAATGTGAATCACAAAGATGAAAAGACATCTGGAATTTACTAATCTTCTGTATTTCTTCTAATACTGAAATAAATCACCTTACATTAATTAACTTAATAAATTTTAGTACTGTCTTCCTGGTATTGAACTCAATGTGAATGAAGTTCTTAAAATATTGAGAAGTTTCTAAAATTTAATCTAGATAATGATAGCAGATTTTAGTATATGTCATTACTTTCCTTCCCATAAAGTAATACCACATAGAAATTGTTATCAGCTTAAATAATTTGACTATATTAATAAATTATATTAATAATTATGGTAGTTGGAGAGATATTACAATGGTTCAGGTACATGCCTGGCATATAGCAGACTCCAGTTTGGTGCTTTTTTTCCACATTGACTCCCAAACACTGCTGGGTGATACATGCAAGCATTGTCCAGTAATTCTAATTCTTGGGGATTAAATCAAATACATCATAGTCATTTGATTTAAACTTGATTTACTAGTTGACAGAGAAATCCTAGGAGTTTTCCCAAGGTCTCCTGAGCATTATTTAGAGGCCTAGGGTACATATATACATATACATACAAATATGTATATATGTATATGTGTATATGTTTATATTAAGAAATTCTTCCCCTACTGTCTGTCTATCATGTCTTTATTGCCCTACTGGAATTCTCTGATATAGGAGAAATTTTCTTTCTAGATGGGCTAAATAAATGTAATTTAAAAAGTCCCTGAACTTGGACTGGATAGATTGTACAAAGCTTATAGTGTTTGGTTTACTCGAGGCTGGTCCCAGTTCCATTAGGAGCACTGCATGTGGTTCCCCAACTTGTGTCCTTTGTGGAAAAAGTCCAGAGTGATACTGGAACACCCCAGGCATGGCCACCACACAAACAAAAGTCTCTGAATTTTAAATTCTTTTGATTGTTTTGAAGTCTGCTATTTGCAAGAAGAGGTATTAATAATCTGTTGCTTGGTTTTTCTGAAATAAGAAATGCTTTAACTCTGGTGGATATATTTTTTGTATTTCTAATACAACTTACATTTTTAATATTGATCTATGAAAGACTACAACTTTTCCCCTAAAAATGTCATTATTAAGTTATTAAACTTACCAAATGTCCTCACCTTAATTTCATAAAAGGCATTTAGTACTAAAAATATATGGGTAATATAGTAACAGAATAAAGCAGAGTTATTTAAAATTAAGAATGTCATGGAAATATCATGACTTATCCTTATTTTTATTATTTTCTTGAACTTGTGAAAAATTACAGTCACAAGTCTGTATTGATCCATTGGCTGAAGTTTAGTAACTGCTGCTTCAGCATGTACTGGGCATAAAAATACAAGGTATTTGCATATATCATACAGATTTGCATATTATTATATATTATTTAGTAACCCATATGAACTAAAATCCCAACAAGCTTATACTGACAAATATAATTATACAGATTCTGCACTTTTTCCTCCCCTTCTTCCTAAAATTACCAGACCTATAGGCTAGAGAACTTACCTTTCCACAAAATATGCAACACAATAAAATAATGAAATAATTGATGCCATTAATTTTGGTGTTGGTATATCTTGACTGTCTATCCTCTAAGACCCAATTTACTGTACGCAAAGAAGCGATTTATCTGGCAGTTTATTCATTGGAATTCTATTAAACTGCCAATGTAGTGATAAAACGTTCTTAATGATTACCCTGAGGCTTGGCACGTTTTTTTGTAAGTGCTTCTGAATCATCAGTGAAAGACACAACCAGAGACCATAAAGTCTCTACTTGGTTCCACTGAGACTTTATTTCTTGGCAGAGGGATTCTGATGAGAATTTCTCATTAAAAGGACATTGGAATATTGGGTACTTTGAAACTAATAGCCCCTTGTCTGAGACAGTTCCCTCACATCTGCCTGTTTCCAATGACTACAACATATGTAGTATTGATTACAAGATAAATGAGGGGTTTAAATCTGATTCTATATATTGTGTATTGATCTTTTCAATGCATTTCTATCTCTTCTGAAAAAAGACACTGATATTCAGTCTTTACTCACATTTTTTGAGAGCAGCACAGATGAAAAGGAAGATTTTCTTTAGTAGACACATGTTACCACACTACCATGATCAAAGAGTTAATAAACATCTATTTATTACTTGTTTGTGTTAAACCAGAGTAATGTGAACTATTATAAAATAGTAACCAAGTGATTACCTGTCTAGGTACTGTAGATTTTTATTATTAATGTCTTTGGTATTTCAAGGCTTATAGATTAATAAACTTAGTGAAATTATAAGTTTAAGGACCTTTTCCTCCAGATGATATATTGCATGTCAAATTCTAATCTTTATTGAGACTCAGTGAAATTGAGTGAATTTTAATAAGTCATACTGTGTCTACAGAATCTACCATTGGACATTTAAAGAATAAATTTACTATGGATTATTATTTGACTTATGTTATCTTTAAGGCTATATGTCTAACAACCAGTTCACACTTGGAAATAGCAAAATTGAGTCTGGAATATTTTTCACTTTGGTTGTTATCTTTCCTATAGACTTCTTTCTTTCTTTTTCTTTCTTTCTTTCTTTCTTTCTTTCTTTCTTCTTTCTTTCTTTCTTTCTTTCTTTCTTTCTTTCTTTCTTTCTTTCTTTCTTTCTTCTCTCTTTCTTTTCTTTCTTTCTTTCTTTCTTTCTTTTCTTTCTTTCTTTCTTTCTTTTCTTTCTTTCTTTTCTTTCTTTCTTTCTTTCTTTCTTTCTTTCTTTCTTTCTTTCTTTCTTTTCTTCTTTCTTTCTTTCTTCTTTTATTTCACTTAATTACAATGAGATGCAAAGTTTCAAAGCTCTTCATGGTCTGGTTTCAACTATAAAATATTTCAACACCCATCTCTCAATAATGTACGTATCACATTACCAATGTTCCCATTTTACATTCCACACTCCCACCCTCACCCTCATACAGGTCTACCTCTATAGCAGAAAATTTTCTTCTTTCTCTATCTCTCTAACAGGTACTGAGAGGTTATCATGTCTGCCCCTTTACCTACCTTTGTATGCAATTCTTATCCATAATGATCATTTCCAGCTGTCATTTTCATAGTGGTCCCAAACATCTTCTTCCAGAGCACATAAAGCAGACTTCTAAACATGAACCAATCCTACTGGCCCTTATTTCTACTGTCCTTGGGTATTGGTCTCATGATTTTTTTTATATATCACAAATAAGTGCAGTCATTCTATGTTCGTCCAACTCCCAACTAATTTCACTCAGACTGATACTCTTTGTCCATCCATTTATAAGTGAGTTTCATAACTTCATTTTCCTAACAGTTGTATAGTATTCTACTGTATAGTTGTACATAATAGTTGTATACAACATTTGTGTATTTGTTTCTTTACCTAATTGTCTGTTCTCTAGTGCTTGGGTTGTTTTCAGATCTGGTTATTGGGAATGTTGCTGCAATAACTAGAGTTGTGCAGTTGACAATTCTCTTGTGTGTTTTGGGTCCCTGGGGTATATTCCCTGAAGTGATATTGCTAATGAAAGAATGGCCCCTTGCCCACAGAACACAAAGACAGGAACCAGAGGTAACTGATAAAATGGAGGTAACTGATAAAATGATGGCTCAACTGAAAGTAACTGATAAAATGATGGCTGGACAAGACAAGAGCACAGCAGGAAGGGCCTTAAGCAAATAATTCCAGGGAGGGCTATAAGGCAAACATTCCCGAGAGGTTGCGTCTGATGTCCCCCTCTGTATTTGGTATGATACCTGACTGGGCACATGCCGTGCCAAATATGGAAAGAAGTATTAGGCACACTCAGTTTGGTGGTTGATGGTTACCTGGTGCAGAGTGATTGGCTGCCTGCACGCAGACCTTGATGTAATATTTTAAACCTATTGGATAGTTATGCGCGGGCTTTTCTGTAGCGCGGGAATTATTCCTTAAAAGATCGTCCCTGGAAAGGCTCAGGGCTCTTAGCCACTGACCGCTTGGGGTCACGCTATGAGCCCGAGTATACTCGCTTATTAATAAAACCCTTGCTTTTGCATAGGACTTGGTCTCTCAGGAGTTTTCCTTGGTACGTGCGGCGTTCCTAGGGCTCCCATCAGTCACCCCATCGGGTGGCCAACCCTTACATTAGGTGACATGGAAGCTCAATTTTTTAGCTCGTTGAGGAAGACCCATATTGTTTTCCCAAAATTGGATAGACCACCAACGATGAATGAGATTCGCTCTCTCCCTTCAACACATGCACACTGGTTGCTCTTGTCGTTTTTGTTGTGTACAAGTCTTGGTGGTGTGTGATGATATCTCATTGTTTTTATTTGCATCTCCCTGATGATTAATGATGTAGAGCATTTATAATATGTCTTTTGGACATTAGTATTTCTTCTTTGAGGAAGTTTTGGTCACTTTTTCTCCTCAATGCTGTTGAGATTGGATGGCTCTTTCTTGTTAAGTTGTACGAATGCCTTATTAACCCCTTTATCAGATGGGTGTTAGGAAATATTTTTCATAATGCATATTATCTTTGTATCTTGGTCCCTTTTTTCTTTTGAAGTGCAAGAGCTTCTTATTTTGACGTAGTCCCATTGGTTTATCATTGTTTCCACTTGGTTAATCAGTGTATTTCTTCTTTTAAGATGCATTTGATTTCAATATCTTGGACCAGGACTGTTATCCCTACATTTTCCTCCATGTACATTATGGATTCACATCTGTAATTTAGGTTTATAATTCATTTTTATATGACTTGTGTGTCTGGAGTAAGAAAGACATTTGAATACTTTGTGAATACTTTGTTGCAATGGCTCACCATGCTTTATTTCCCCTCTACCCAGAAAATTTTGTATAAAAGGCCTAAGCTATGATCAGTAAACCTCAACCTCTCTCCAGCCGCCCCTGCTATGTTGGTGTCTTTCTTTTTCCCCTTCCTCAGCAGCGGCAAGGCAGAAACTTCTCCCAAGTCCTTCCCTCTCCTTTTCGCAGGGATTAAGTATGGCACAATCTAGGTCTCTCTCATTCCATTTGTGCCAGGGGGCTGCTAGCCAGGTCCCCCACATACCAGTCGTATGACTATTTTTCAACTGCCTTCCAATATGACATTGACATTGAGAGTGAGGGTCCTCTGTGGTAAAGCAGACCCTTCTGCCTTAGTTTGATCCACACACATATGAAAGTTCTTTAATTTATTCATCATTAGTCTAATGAGGAAATAAAAATGAAGATTTAGCCTTTTCCTGAAGCAGTTTCAATGTGTTCTCCCAATTTGAAGCTCAAACTATAAGTCCCTCTTAAAAGCACGCACCTAGTTCTAAATGTGAAATTGAACCACAGCTATCCAGGAAGAATCACAACCATTTTAGAGATACTAAAGTTAGTATATTTATTCCTCCATCAAAAACTAGAACAAGTGATCCATCACCTTTTTTTGCATATGTGTTCAGATTTCATGGTTTTTACTCAGTAATGATATAATTATAAGCAATTATGAAATCATAATTCTTGATAGAGACTGGAAGAAAACTAATTGACATAAAGTTATATTTGATGACTTCAATATGTTGCTTTTATCCTATATGAATGCACCTAGAATTTGGACGTCCCTAGTAGGCACAGTAGTCTGCTTAGTACCACTTACTATGCATCTGGAGAGAGAGTACAGAGGTCAAATTCCATGCCTCGCACCCAGCCATCTCATTCTTGTACACAGAGCCAGGAGCAAGCTCTAAGCAGTGCTGATTGTAGTTCCAAAACACATGACAAAAAATCAATTAATGTTGTATTCAGGCGTGAAGTGAACAGAATTTTTTCTGAATAAATGTTATAGAAGGATTTTTAAAATAAAATGTAAATTATTTTGATTTTTTGCCTAAATATCAGCATGTTTCCTGTAGTTCTGAAGGCTATGATGTCTGGAGGTTAGTTCTTGAGAAATCCCTTCTTTGTTGACTCTCCTTTCTCTTTGTCTTTGTGTGTTGGTCTCTACTACTCTCTTCTTAGCATAGGATTCATGCTTGTTTTTTCCTATATCCTCATGACTTTGATGTAGCTATTTAGTGTTTTCTTTTATTTTTAATCCTTCATTAATTTAGTATAATCATAGAAGATAAGGGGGAAGAAAACTAATGTGTTTAGTCCATCATCATTTGCAAGTTCCTACCTTGCCTTTAATTAAGTAATTAGTTTTGGGGTCACATCAGCAATTTCAGGGGCTACTCCTAGGCCTGTGCCCTTTTCTCACTCATGGTGGTAATCTGAGAGTGATAGGGTGCTAAGGACCAAATTTGTGATTCTAGCATGCAGACATGCACTTACCCATTTACAATATCTGCTGGAATTCCTATACTTCTTTTTCATTACTACAACCTTCTGAAAAGTTATTTTGCTGATGTAATACAATAGTTATTACTTCTATTGACTAAATTCATTTCATATCGGAGCTATCTTCTGTTTCTTCTTTAAAATTCTTTTTTTTACTTTACTGTATCAATGTTTCTCTGCATATATATGATAAAACTGTATGCAATTTTCTTTTTTTCTTATTTTAAGGATCAATGCCTCATATGTCTACTCATATTATTCCAAATCACATTTACATCTTTTTTTAATTTAACTAGTTTATTAGAAAAAAACTGCAAGGATAAAGATAAAGACACATGTTCAAGTGAGAACATATGCTTCTCCAGAGTAAAAGGAGCTGGCACACATCCCAGAGTGAAAGTGCGAAAGTTCATAATGTTTAAGAGAAGGAGAGAGAGATAGGTAGAGAGAGAGAGAGAGAGAGAGAGAGAAGATATAAAGAACCTGCCATAGAGGCAGGCTATGGGAGGGTGGGGAATTGGGGACATTGTTGGTGGGAAATGGGCTCTATGGAGGGATGGGTGTGGGGACACTGTGTGACTGAAACCCAAATATAAATATTTTTGTAACTGTATATCTCACAGTGGTATAATAAAATATTTAAATTAAAAAAAAAAAAGAAGGGACTTGCAGGTGACATATTCAGGCACCATCTTCATTCACTACAGTGCTACATATGCTTGAACATGTGAGCTCAGGCTGCATGTGAGTGCCAAGTGAATGCAGAATTCTATGTTTTCACAGTAGATGGATATCACTTACGAAAATGCTTTTAATGTGAAAAGCCAAAACAACAATTGTTCCTTTTATAGTTTTAATTTTGTTGTTGACATGACATTGAGTAACACTAAGGTAATGTTATTCTTGGTAATATTCTATTTCTCATCTCGAGTTTCAAAAAGTACTTTTTCAAGACTTTCCTAATCACCACCTGAATCACTACTTTTCCTTTTCTATTTTTTTACTTTCCCATTCCTTCGTATCACATACAACTATTGTCCTGTGTTTGTCAGGTTGTGTTTCAACTAGATACATTTTAATGAAATTTGATTGTACCTATTATATTAACTACTGGACATTGCCACTAATATAGACTTAGTTCATATGGGCTATTATCATTGAATACATGATTGAATGAATAAGGTTATTCTCCAAATTATACACCATCTCAGTCCCTTATTATTCCCAAGGAGAGAAAATATGACATATGTAGTGGTATTAACATGGGTTATCAAGATGCCCTACATACTTGCTGGCAGATTAATTGAATTGTTAAAATGCATCCTTTCATCAGGAAATAGGAAAAAGATACTTTGCTCAAAGGAGGGGGGAGGGAACCGGGGACGTTGGTGGTGGGAGATGGGCACTGGTGGCGGGATGGGTGCCGCTACACTGTATGACCAAAAACCCAAATATGAACTTTTTAATTGTATATCTTTGTAATTGTAAAAATAAAAAAATAAAAAAAAAAGGAATGCTTTTATAACTAAATGCTGTAAAGACTGCAAAAATACTTCAGGAACAAAAAATGTCATACATTGCATATTATTTTTGCTTTTATGAGTTTATACTACAGTTATTAAATGGGAATATTAATTGCTTTGTCAATTTAGTATATTTGGGGTGAGAATGACCCACATAAATTATTCTGTATCCAAAGTGAAGAATGTTTGTGTTTTTAAAAGATTGAGTAGTGTGTAAAGTTTTCATTTATTTGGGACATTAAATATATAAATTTATTAAAAAAATCTTTCTGAAAGTTTTGTGCTTATTGATTTTTTTTATCAAGTGAAAATTTAGTTTTTTAAATATTAAGATTTCACTGACTCTTTATAAACATTCTGTTCATTCTTCTTTCAAAGAGAATATTAAAAAAGATGCTATTTACACCTCCTCAAATCTGTTTTTGCAGGATATAATGCTTCATCATAATTTTCATTCCGGTTATTTATTACTAGATGCATTTGCATGAAAACAATTGTTATTTCCTCAGAGTTCATCTGTGCCTGTAGTTTATCCCCTACCTAAAGCCATAACTCTTTGTTAGTGACACCCTGATTGTTTACTGGGTAAATGATTATGATGTTGCAAATAGGATTATGACTTTAGCTGTGGAATAGCAGCAGGCATAGATAAACTCTAAAAAAATACAGGTTCTCTTTTAATGGAAATGCCTTCCATGTTAAAGAAAAGGAAAGAATATTCTTAATATTCTCAATGAAATGACAAATGCATTAAAATTTGATTGGTGGGGTTATTTGTGTGTGTTTAAATATATCTAGTATACAACAGCAGTTATAGAAACAGTTCTGAAACTACTCTCTATATGCTCTACTTCTACTCCAAGGCAGCAAGATGAGTGTTGATTTCTACCCAGAAAACAAATATACATTATTTTAGACAAATGCTTGGAAACATTTCCAAGAGGGGAAATATATTTCATCTTTATTTTACTATAAACTGTATATATTTAGCATAATTGTGAAGCATATTTATGGTAAATTTTGATATAATTTCGCCTATTTTAAGTACTTTTCATGTTTTTATAGGATAACATTTTGTTGCTCATTCAAATGATGACAGTGTAACAGCTTCTGTACTTAAAAAATGAGATCTGGAAGTACAGATGGGAGTTGAACAGATGCACATTTTATTTTTCAAAGTAATGAACACATTTGTTTTCTCTTGCCCTCTTATGCCACCGTGGTAGAATAATATCTTGCAAGTAAAGTCATCGAATCAGTTAGGGTATGTAATACCATATTACCATAGACTAACAAAGATATTGTCTTCTCTGTAAAGACTGGTAAAGCAGTTAAGATCTGGTATGGCAACTACATCTTTCTATGAGTTTTACATCCTGGATGTGGTTCTTCCTCATCCACGAATATTGCAGATCTCCAGCCCTCACACTCTAACATCCAAATAAGAAGGCAGAAAATGGAGGAAAGAAATGTGAATACCTCTGAGCTGAATGTATCTTACTTTTGGAACTGTCTTAGAAGTCTTAAATAGCACTAATTTATCTACTTATTATTTCTAGGTGCAAGAGAATCTGTACATGTAGTTGATTAAGTGGAACAGCGTTGCTTGGAATGAAAATGCTTTTAGAGCTATTGAAAAAATATATCATGAAGATGGTAAACAACTCAATTTCTGATCAAAACCATACCTCTGTTTTTAGGCTGAAAGACTTTAGTTATACAAATAGACTTCATATAGTCTATTTGTATAATAGTCTATTTGTATAATAGTCTTTTATACAAATAGACTTCATTATAATATATATTTCTAGTTTTACCATAGAACTTCTTGAAACACATTTTACATCTCTAAAGTTCAGTCTTTGGGGTGATGCCCAAATCTAATCTTGTTTGGCAAAGGCTATCTGTGCAAATACTACAGTATGAAATATTTCTCAGATGAATGTTCCATGATTAGAATATTTTTTAAATATTTGATGTTGAAAATTTTCTGAAGACATCACAGAGATAAAAAAATATAAAATGAGTATTAGCATAGTGGAGTCAGATATTTCTGATGATCTCAGAGATAAGCCTCATGGGCATTTTCCCATATTTCAGCTTAAGTTCTTCAAAATACACATGAAATGAAAGGGATATTTACTTCTGCTTGAATTCTGGGGACTATTAAGATTTTATTTTTGAGAGGAAAGTGGAAAGAGGGACTAAGTTGCTAAATGAATGCTTCCATGGTTGAATTTTTTTAAATATGCTTTTTTATTGGAAAAATGAATTAAATCCTGCCATTAAACTTAGAGATCTTTAAATTTACAGATCTATCTTAGCACCAAGTCATAAAAATATATAGGGTTCTTATTAGTTCTGCCCCTCGAGGTGTTGCAGGTGTGGCTGTGGTGCCCGGCTGTGTCAGCAGGTGGCATGGAGCTCTGCTCCATGGGCCCTGCATGGTTGATGGTCTGACATAGAGAAAGACTGGGCCCCCTGGGATGAACCCAGAGCCATGGCAGAGTGTGGCAAGCTACCCATGGTGTATTCGATATGCCAAAAACAGTAACAATAATGGACCTCATTCTCAATTAATGGAGAAGTTACTGGCACCTGCTTGAACAAATTGATGAACAACAGGAAGACAAATGACAAGTGACAAGTTCTTCTTAGTATCATGGGACATAAGCTGCAATCTGATGCTGTATTTTGTAATGTATGTATCTAGGTTTACATATCTTGTCTTTGAGACTAAATTCCACAAAACTATAGAGTACATAACTCTTCCTCCCCCAATTTATTGTGTCATTCAATGTCAGCTATATACATAAATAACTAATATAAAGTCATTAATTTTCTTGAAGTATTAAGTATACTTAAGATGCTGAAAATGATGTGGGTTTATTTCAGTTAAAAGTGAAAATTCACAGAAAATTAAGATTAAGTACTATAGAATTAAATCATGGACACATGGAGACATATGGTGCTTGAATTTGAGGTAGTGGTCCCTAAGGATGGCTGTGAATTCTCGTGGATCCTTGCTTTTCTGGGGCACATCAGTTCTATTTTCTTCTACTAACAGACATCTTATATTCATTCATACTTATTGCTTATGCCCAAAAGGTTTAATTTGTTGTGAATTAACCAGGCCTTTCAGCTATACTCAGTTATTTCAATCTCTTGATTTGTTATTCTATATAAATTCAATGAAGTATTGATCAAGATATATTTTCAAATAATGTAATACAATAACCTAATATGGGCCCAGTTAATGGGTCAGACCCAGACTCTAAGTATAGAAACTGAGTACAGTTTTATGACATTTATGATGTTAAATAGACCAAGGAATGTTATTTATGAGAGTTTGGGAAAATTAAAAAGTGTGTGGTATGTTAAAAATCTCTCAAAGCCTTTCACTAAGTAAATGAAAAGATTCTGAGGATTATAATTAAATGTGAATGTGAAGTGGGATATTAAAATAAAATACCATCAGGGCCAATCTGATCTATGGAGTTGGTGAAAGTGATCACAATAGGTCCAGCGCGAGGTGGTCACAATTGTTCTGGATATTCAGGTTCTCTTAGTAGACTTTCTGAAATCATTTCTCTCACAGATGACACAAAATACATCACTCAAAGAGCCAATGCTCAAAATATTGCTGAAATGAATAACTTGAAGCTTCATTCTAATTTTGTTCTCTAATGACTTCATCAAACACACTTTTTCATTTCCAGGATTGATCTATTTGACAGCTATGAAGTGAAATTTCACACTTAATTCTCCTTGGGGCAGAGTATTCTCTAAAGGTCCCAAGAGACTTTGGAAAGCAATATTATAAGTGTCAGGTGTATTATCTTGGTTTGCCAGGCATCCATGGTTAGATGATGCTGACAGGGGCTCAAACCTGCCTCACACAGAATCTTCTTTATTGGTTCTTGAAATGGCCCCATTTTCTTCTTACTGAGAAGGAACTAATGTGCAACCAGATGCTTGTGATTAAAAATAAGAGACAATGATAATAGAACCTTACCAAGGATATATCTCCTGCTGGTCTCAGATAAATGCCAAGGTGAACACAAGTCATTTATCTGCAAATAAACATTACACGGGGTAAATGGTTTATTTTCCAAGTTTGAAACAATTATATTTTGACAGCATCACTCCTTTCAAGATTTTAAGTTTATTATAACATCATTAAAAACACATTTAGTTGGCATTAGTGAAACAGTTCAGTGCACTGTTATGTAAAAGGCAATTTTGACAAATCTAATAGAGGCACCTCTTTCATATGAATAAAATACAATTCTTTTTGTGATATAAGATACTTTAATCACAAAGATTATCTTGAATAGATAGAATTTTAAATTTCTAAAATCAAAAATGATAGATTTCAATCTCAAATGATCAATTTTTTTTACTGATTGGTATTTCCCAGATTAAAACTAGAAATGCTTCAGTTTTTACATTGTAAATCGAGTTTTTTTTTAAAATTCTTCAGTGCTACTAAACATAAATATTGCCTCAAAATATTTTGTGTTTGATTTATTTAATTTTTATTACTGTTTTGGCATATTGAATATGCATCGGACAGCTTGCCAGGCTCTGCCGCAGGCGGTATACTCTTAGTAGCTTGCTGGGCTAAGCAATGCCAGGAGCAATGGCAGACATCTTCGTCAAGACTTCTTTGTCAGGTTTCTTCGTCAATGCCCTGAACGAACGGTTTGAGTCTCTTCATATTCCTGAAGCAACCAGATGCCATTGGGCCACACTGGCACATGATAAGGTCAAATGGAAATGTTACTGGCACCTGTTCAAGCAAATTGATGAATAACGGGATGTCAAGTGATCAAGTGATTTATTTAATGTATGATAAAAGTTTTAATATCAAATTAAACACTAGTTTTTTGGAATGGAAACTTTTAAAATCATCCATGACAGATTTTGTGGGAGGTTTTATAAAGAAAAGAGACTTCTTACTCAATAATCCTTATTCCTGGCCCAAAGGGTACCTCTTGGTAGGGTCACTTTAAGAAAACTAAGTTATAAAGAGATTCTAAATTATCTCTTATGCAGTATATAAACAGAACAAGAGAGTATACAATATCCAATAAAGCAAACCATTAGACTCCAAAGGGAGAATTGATTTTTTATCAAGGAGTTAGGCCAGTGGGTTTGAAAAGGGCCCCTAGGCTTTGGGATAGGTACACAATTTTGTTCTGGCCATAGTGTCACATTGTATCGCTAAAGTTTACAGACATTCACATCCTTGTACGTTAATATTGTCCAAACAAAAATGCAAACAGTAACGACTAATAAATCCTCTTAGCAAAGCAACACCACATTGTTATATCTCCCATAGCAATTTTTTGTTATATTTTGGGGAGATCCCTCACATTTTCTCTGGTAGTCCTCTGGGCATTCTCCTGGTTATGCTCTCAGGAGTCATTTCTGGCTTTGGTCACGGTCCCTGAGTTAGCAAGGCAAGTGCCCTGCCCACTCTACTATCTCTTTGTACCTGTAAAATATTTTTTAGAAACCATAGTCTCTTTAGTAATTACCCTCACACTATTTTTTTTTGCTTCTTTAATAAAATTCCGCAAAAACTTATCTATGTAACACTTCCATTTACTCACTTTTCTGAATGTACTTTCTCCCAGGAAATCAGGCTTTTCTTCTCAATATTGTGACCACCGTATTTCTCAGAGCTCATTCTAGGTTGCCTCTCAGCATCCTATGATATAGTTGACTATACTTCATCACCCTTAAAAGCGTTGTTCACAGATCCAGAGGGAGTCCACAGTCATGATTTCTTTTTTAATTTACTGTGGCTCCTTCAAAATGTTTGAAGTTCCTTCTACTTGTTTAACCTCTGAATACTTATGTGCTCAGGACACAATTGCATAAACTCTTTCTGTCTCCTTTAACTGATTCATATTCAATATGGCATACATATTTTTACCTTTAAAAATCAACCTTTAACTTCAACTAATTTTCTTGATATGTCCCAAACAGCAATCAGCATTTTCATTACAAGCTGATTTCTTTTTTGAATTCTATTTGACACACAGCAGTGTGAAATTGTTGGATATACTTTTCTTTTGTTTTTTTGCTTTTGGGGGCCACCCCTGGCAATGCTCAAGGGGTACATCCCAAATTTTTGATGACACATCTACTCACATAACTGCTCTAGTCAGACACTCATAATTTGCTATGAATCTTCCTATTCATCATGCTCACACATTTATTTTGCAATAAGTCCTATTAACACTGTCTAAATACATATCTTGAAATTTCCTCCTCCTCCCTTTTCTCCTCCTCCTCCATCTGGTCCTCCATCTGGTCCTCCTCCAAATTTTTCCCTTTGTTTGTGGGGGAGAGGTTTGGCCATACCAGTGTTGCTCAGAGGTTACTCCTGGCTTTGAACTCAGGAATCATTCTTGGAAGTGCTCTGCGGATGAAGGGATTCTGGAAATTAAATCGGGTCAATTTTATGAAAGGCAAGACCTTAGGCATTGTACTCCTTCATTAGTCTTTTGGTTAACCTTCTATGATGCTGAGGGTATACACTGGCTCTCTACTCAGGGACCACTACTGGAGGTTCTCAGGTTACCATATATAGTATGTAGATCAAACCAGTTGGGCACAGAGTAACTTAAGTATCTTATTCCCTGTACTTATTGTCCTTTGCCAAATTCCTCCTAACTGCTGGAACCAATCCTATAAAATCCAGTTCATTGCTTTTGTTTCTACATGAAACCACCAGAAATTTTGTTTGACTGCTTGTTTGGGGGCCATGCTCAGATCTCCTTAGCGATTCTCCAGTCTCTACTCTTTTGACTGTGCTCTCGTGACCAGATGCAGTAGCTAGGACTGAACATAGGTTGTCTGGGTTTGATGCAAGATTTACCAGCTACACTATCTTTTTTTAGCTTGAGAATTATTTTAATGCAGATGACAATTCATGTGTTTTGTGGTGAAAATTCTCCTGGTTTAATATTATAGTTAAAGCTAATGCCATTGCCTGTTATTAGGCTCTCACCTCAACCAGTATCTATGCCCACCACCTGCCTCCTGTCCTCATGTTCATCCTTCTCTGAGCATGTTTAACCTGTATATCCTTTATTGTTCCTATATCAGCATTAGTTATTACCTCTGATATTTCTGAGAAGTTTTCGCTGGTTGCCATTTTTTTTTTAATTTAAGTTTTTATTTATTTTTTCCGATTTTATTTTATTTTATTATTCCCCCCAATATTGTTACACCATTTTAGACATACAATTGAAAGATGCTCATGTAGAGTTTTGGTTCTACAGTGTTCCAACACCCATCCCTCCACCCAAACCCATCTCCCATCACCAATGTCCCCACCTCCCTCCCCCCTCCCACACCTCAACTACTTGGTGGGTTCTGTATGTCATTTCTCTCCTCTTTATCTCCCTCCCTCCAAACTTTCCTGCTCTTTGTGGAATTCAATGCATTAAAAGACATTACTGTTTCCACTATTTTAATGGACTGCTGGCGGCCGCTTGCGCCGCATACTGGGCTCAAACTGGTTTTGCTCTGTTGATCTGGTCGTGAGGCAGTTTTCCAGCATCCGGACAGTGAAAATGGTGGCTAGTGTGATGGGCGAGTCTCATCCGGCTGCTTCTGGGACCCCCAGAGGCGATGGGCCCACTCCCAAAACCCGTCTGCCCTCCTGGGGGTCCCCTCTTTAGCTGGGCCCGGGCGAGCCAAGCTCCAGCCTCCCCAGCCGCTTCATGTTATGGCCGATGGCCCCGGGCAGCTCCTGGGCGGGGCCACCAGGCTCCACAAAATGGAGAGGGGAATGGCCTAACCCTGACTCCATCTGACGAATTCCCAGTGATTCCCGCTTCTGGGAGCCGCCTACCTGGGCTCGAACCGGTTTTGCTCTGTTGATCTGGTCGTGAGGCAGTTTCCCAGCGTCCGGGCAGCGAAAATGGTGGCTAGTGTGATGGGCGAGTCTCATCCAGCTGCTTCCGGGACCCCCCAGAGGCGACGGGCCCACCCCAAAACCCGTCTGCCCTCCTGGGGTTCCCCTCTTCAGCTGGGCCCAGGGCGAGCCGAGCTCCAGCCTCCCCAGCCGCTTCATGTTATCTGGTTGTCATTTTTGAATGAACCACTTACCTTCCTCTTCTCCTCTTGTATATGTTTTTCCAGCAAAGCGATTATAGCAAAAAAGTTGTTCACAATTTTTACTAGTGACCACCAGCAGAATATAAACTTTCTGCAGCAATCACTATATTGTTCATAACTATATAATCAATATGTATCTAACATAAAGAAAGTTACTAGAAAATACTAATTCAAGGGATACTTTTTTCTTGAGAAGAAAAGCAGTAGGAAAAATCTTTGCTCAGTAACTGCTTAACACATGTTGAACATTTTTTGTTTAAGCATTTTTATTGCCTCAGAACAATCACATGTGGTGTGATTATTAGTCATATTACATATGAGAAAAGAGCTAAAACTTAATTATGAATAACTGTAAATATGGACTATTAATAAAAATTTAAATTGTTTAATACTACACTTATGATTATTATACTAGTTAGTGAAGATGCTGCATTGTGAAATAGTCTTTCTAATTGTCCATACATGCCAATATGTAAAATACTTTCTTCACATATTCTTTCATATCAGTGAACTTTAAATAGATAAGTGTTTATAGAAATGATCTTAATTTTATTGCTATGTAATTCATAGTTTAATTCTTAAGAATGTGGTTCCTTATAAAGCAGAATATTGCTCTCAACTTAGCAGATTAATTAAGTCTTATTTGAACAAAATATCAAAATAATATAAATAAAAGATGACATCTTTAATTTTGACATTGCAGTGATGAATTATTTCCCAAAAGTAATGTATAGTTTTGTCAGTGGATGGGGGTGATTAGTGAGGACATTGATTTAGACTGTCCTTGACTATAGATTTTGTACCACTTTGATTATCCCATTTCCTACCATGGGTGTACAAAACAATTCCGTGAAACACTTCATTTATAGAGATAGTGTTGGCCACCTAATAAACACTTTTGACAGGTCATTATGTGCTAAGTCATGAAGTAGGCTTTGAGGCATAAATGAATAAATTATGTATTCCGCCTCAAGCAATTTATGGTCTGGTAGAAGGAGTAGACTCATAAATAACTGCACACAGATTGAATTTAGCCCTTTGAGATTTGCACTAAGAAAGGCTTTGCAGAGAAAGGTATATTCAATTCTTCACAGAAGAGACGTTCAATTCTTCTCTAAAGAGATGTTCCTTCTAAAACTGATGTTCACTTCAGAGAAGTGGTCTGTATTCAGGCGAATTATGAATTGGAGTTGAAAAGTACAGAAATACCATATACTAGGGGTTATCTTTAAATTTGCCATAGGAATCTGTGTAATCTTAGCTCTAAGTACATGATATTCTGTCATAAAGGGACAGAGTATTAGGCTAATTTTCAACTTACATATTAATGAGTTGCAATGGGGTAGATACTGTGTTAGGGAGACATTCACTAATGTAAGAGTACCAGGTGAACTGAATAGGACATAGCAGAGCATGTTGCTCAATGTGAAACCTATGATGATATCTACCTTCTTGGTTTCCTAAAGACAAAAATAAAAAGAAAGAACAGAGCGTAACCAAAGGACTTCACATAAAATAAGAGACGGAGTATTACTATCTTTTTGATTTTGTGAAGTTGGGAAGCATTTTCTGCTCTATTTAGCTGTTCACTTTTCTCATTGTCACATATTGCTTATATCCAACACGTAGAAAAAGAATATGTGTCTGTGCATTTCAAAGTCTAGCTTAGGGAACCTACCAGACTAGGTTTTAATTATATAAACACTCTATAACTCTTTCATGCAAAAAATTTCTTTTTATACCCAAAACTTAAAATCAACAATATTTAAGTGAACTGTTCTATTTATAAGTGCACTATTATGAGAAACAAGTTCTTCTTAAGGCTTATTTTAATTGAGTGGAATAGTACTGTACGCTGCTTAGTGCAACACAAAAGTCTAAGTGCCTGAGATGGACGCAGATTACCTTGTAATGGAAAAAATATGCTTGACTCAGAAGCTGAGTCATTGCTCTGATGATGCACTTTTACTTTACCATTTTAAGAAACACTTTAACTGTGTGGCTGCTAGTTCAGCTGAAGGAGTTTAGGAGGAAATCCCTTAATGTCTAAAGTGACTCTGCAACCTATTTTATAACTGAGATTTATAAGAAGCTAAGCAAGTAAGAGAAAAATGTAAAGTCTTTTTATCTGAGAAATGCTATCTGTGGCCTTTTAATCTTTAGAGTGATAGAAGGTCTAAGATGGAGATAGAAGCAATGTTCCTTTGGCAGCACAGGCTCGGGACCCTTGGACATAAAGAGAGGTGACCAGCTTCATCAGGACAGAATACAAAATCAGAAAGGCTGCTGCCTTTTCTCTAGAATTAAGGAAAATAAATCAAATAAGCTCAAAGAACTACAGCATGAGAAAATCAAGCAAGTTTAATTACAGAACAAAATCAGGCTCAGAATAACAAGATAAAAAGAAAACTTGTTAGAAAATTTGATTGAATGTCCTTCCTTTTTATAGCTTGAGGTTGTCAGCACAAGTGGGGAAGAGATCACTGAAGAAATTTTTTGGAAGTTTATAAATCCTAAAAATTATAAAATTAATAATTGGTTACTATGAAAAAAGTTGATGCCTTTTGCTCAAACTTTTAAAGTAGTCATATATGAAATAAAAAGATTGCTGGAGGGATCCCAGATTTGATTGAAATAAGGCCCAGTTATAAATATATGTGAAGATCTCTGAGTAGCAAAACGCCTTACATGGGAGGTCAGGGATGCCAACTATATTCAGAGTGTTACTGTCCAGGAATCTTATCCCTTTCAAGAGACAGAGAATCACACAGGAATGCAATGAACAAATAGTTTATTGGGCTGGCTAGCCAGGGTCCAGCTCCCACACAGACTCACAGGTCCAAGCCGGCAAGAGGGACCTTGAGCCCCTCAAAATGCCCGTTATGATGGTTCCTCCTGTCCATCACAACAGGGTCAGTGAAGTACATAGCCAATTAGTCGATACTAATCTATCTCTAGCCTAACCATTCAAGGTATATTGCTCCTTAGCCTATAGGTGTGCGGTCACATGAGGAAGTAAGCAGGGCACATTCCCGCACATACTCAGGGTCATATCCCTTGACCTGTCCATCCAGGTGGGGCATGCCCACCATGAGCCCATCCAGGCCTGGCACGCCTTGCACGTCAACTTCCTGGCCCTGCCCACATTCCACAGCCATCTTCCTTTAGTTTACCTTATCCTGAGTAGAAGGCATCAACACCCAGGATGGGTGCAGGGCTGGATATTCTGATTTGTTGGGCGGGAAATCTGAAACAAACTATTATTCTTTTATTCCCACCCTTTCAAGTATGCTACCTGCACGGCAGAGCCTGGCAAGCTACCCGTGTTGTATTTGATATATGCCAAATACCAGTAACAATTATAGACCTCATTCCGGAATGAATTGGGGCTCTTTATGTTCCTGAAGCAAGCAGATGCCTTGGGCTCTACTAGCATGAGACAGGACATATGGAGATGTATCACTGGGGCCCGCTCGAACAAACTGATGATGAACGGAAGACAGTGATACCCTTTCAAGAGAAGAGTTATCTTTCCCTTAATTTAGAAAAAAGTAGAGAAAATTGGGTAAATTATGTGTGTTAGTAGATTTACTTAGTTTGAATTTGAATCTGTAGCTTGGTTACTGTTTATTTTGAGGTGCAGAAGCTTTCTAGTTTTATGCAGTCCCATGTTTATCTTTGCTTCCAGTTACTTTGTTAGTGGTGTTTCATCTTTAAAGATGCCTTTAGCGCCAATGTCATAGAGGGTTTTTCCTACGCTTTCTTAGATGTACTTTATGGATTCAGGTCTGATATTGAGATCTTTAATCCATTTGGATCTGATTTCCATGCATGGTGTTAGACAGAAGTCCAAATTCAATTTTTTACATGTAGCGCCCAGTTTTTCCAGCACCACTTTTTGAAGAGGCTTTCCCTTGCTCCAGTTTGTATTTTTTTGCTACTGAGCATTGAATGTAGGCAAAGGGATGTACACGATAACCTCTAAATGTATTTATTGCAAGCCACAATGTATAAGAGAAGGAAGATAGTGACAGAGAGAGAGTGAGAGAGAAAGAGAGAGAGCAAGGAGAGGCAAAGTGTTTGCCATGGAGGAGGGGAGGGGGAGCAGGGAGGGAACTGGGGACATTGGTGGTGGGAAATGGGCACTGGTGGAGGGATGGGTGCTGGAACACAGTATGACTAAAACCCAAACATGAACATCCCCTTGTAATTGTATATCTCACAATGGTCACTTGATCACTTGATCACTTGATATCCCATTATTCATCGCTTTGCTCTAGCAGGTGCCAGTAACATTTCCATTTGACCCTATCACGTGCCAGTGTGGCCCAATGGGCAATATGGTTGTTTCAGGAATACAAAGAGAGGGCAGGGCATGGCTGAGAGCAGGGGTGTGGTCTAGAGAGGTAAGGCTCCTAGAGGAATAAAAAAAAAAAGAAGTCTGACCATCTTGTAAGTGGGCAGCCACGTGATCTTTTGACATACCGTGGGATCCAGTTGGTAACGGCTCTAGTCCAGTGGTCATCTCCAAATTGCATTGGCATGTCCAGCCCATCTGATTTTCGATGCCTTGGCATATGAGACAGCCGTCCCTGACTCTGGAACAGCGATGGAGGTTGGAGCTCGAATTCCTTCTCTCACTTTGAGTGAGGCATGGTATTCCAAGCATAGCTCTTTCGATTCCTCTTTGGGGAGACCCGAATAGCATTCTCATCCTGCTTTTGTAAGGCCCAGGTCTCTGAAGCATAAGTTAATGCAGGGAGAACGATGGTGTAGAAGATATGTGCCTGGAGCCAGAGGTTTTTTGTCTTTTTAGCTATTTCTTCGATGCTTTTCTTCGATGCTTGATGCTTTTTATTATACCATCTCACAATGGTGTAATAAAAGTTAAAAAATGTTTGGGGAAATTAATGCAACACAAATGATGACTCTGAAATCACAGACAATACAGAAGACTTTTTGTGTTAGTATTGTTGCTAATATTTCTATCAAAACTTATTTTCTAAACGTGTACCATTTAAGCAGGGTCATATTTGGAGTATTTAAGTATTGGCCAGAAAATCCACTCATACAATTACAATACATACTTTCTTTAAAAAAAGGGGAAAGAGAATATAGGATAAGAATCTGGGGAAGAGACCCAGATCCAGACACAGACCTGTAGTTAGCATATGAAATAAACGCAAAGGAGAATAAAAAAGAGTGACCAGGTGAGATAAAACACACTAGTGAGAGATCTATTGTGACAAAATGAAAATGTTTAGACTGGGTAGTGGAATAGGAAACTGTTTGGCTAATGGGATACTATTGGTTTTGAAAAAAGAAAACAGAACTAAAAGTTCTCAGATTTATGGGTGATTTCAAAAATCACATCCACTCATTTAGCTGTTCCTTTTGTCCGATCAAAGTTGCCTCTAAAAAAGAAAAATGCTGTGGCCCTGCAGCAGAGCATGGCCAGGGAGCTGGACGCACAGTGGTGCGGCTTGGGTGACTTGGATTTCTCTCAAGGTATTTTATAATGACTGACTAGAATGCTTCCAGACCAACAAAGTTTCAATATTAAACTGCTGTTTTGTCCTTCAAATTAGAATGCCATCATTATTTTGTTTTGCAGATGAAAGCCCCATTGGGTTGTTTTTAATGACACTCCATGAAGATTAAAGAAAACAGCAATTTTTTCTGGGACACACTGCAGTGGGCACAGTTTATTCTTCAGAATGGGAAAGCCTGGGGATAAGTAAGTAAAAGTATTTCTATGTTAACCATCTCACTTATGCTTGAAGATCAGTGTGAAGATCATGTTGGAAGTTTAGTTACTATTGATAATAGTCACTAATGTATACTGAGTACTTAGTATGTGCACTGCATTAACTAAAGTATTTCCCTTTGCTTTAATGCATTAAATATCCGATATTATTAAATAAATGCTATCATTAACTTAGAGAAATATATGACCAGGGATAAATACTTTTAAATTTCTGTAGATAGCTATTTCTAAATTCTACATTTTTTCCAGTTTTCAAACATAATGAATTCCACTATTCAGGTCATTTTATGAAGTTTCCAAATGAGTTATACCTGGCATTTTTTAATAGTTTTTAAATTTAATTACCAGTAAAGAATTGACTCCATACCTCGTCAGAGCCCACCCAGCATAAAGCTGATCCTTCCTTCTCGCGTGGCCGCATGGTTCATCAATAAATACGCAAGATGAGAGGTTACTACAAGAGTATCCCACCCCCACAACAGAGCCTGGTGAGCTACCCGTGTCATATTTGATATGCCAAAAACCAGTAAACAATTATAGACCTCATTCCCATGACCTGAAGGAATTGTTTGAGGCTCTTCATATTCCCGGTGAGCAGATGCCCTTGGGCTACACTAGCATGTGTACCAGGTTGTATGGAGATGTTACTGGTGCCCACCCGAGGCAAATCGGAAGAACAATGGGAAGAAAAGTGAAAGAACTTTGGGTGACGAGAACTGGGTTCTTACCATGGAATATGGAGTGAATTTGTAGGATTATCTAATAGGTCTGTTGTATTATTCTCTTTCCTTTAAACTTTGGTTTTTGTCATTAACTTAACTTTTCATTTGTCTACTGTATTAGGTATTTGCTAGGATATCTAAGGTAATAAACCAAATATGAAGATTTTTTTCAGGGACATCATTGCTCCTTGTTTTTCTCAAGGCATTTTTTCCTAAGAGAATTTTGCATTTGTGTGCATTAGAGAAATAGCTACTGAAAACAGCAGATGATGCCTCATATTTCAAGAATTTATTTATGATTTTGAGATATTTACTAATAAGGTTTCAGAGATAAAGTAGATAAATATAGAGACAAAGTAGATAAATGCAGATATAAAGTAGATAAAAAAACCTGCTCCAGTGGTTCATCGCCAAAGTGTAACCAATAATTTCAACCTTCACAAGTCACATGAACCTGATGAGAAAACTCACAACTCTAAAGATTATTCATCATTGTAAAACACCCAGTAGTTCAAAAGAAATTATTAGGAAAGAATAGTTTATCCATAAGAAAAAATGGTATATTTAGTAGAAGACCTATAATTGCATGTATTAGTTATAATATCCAAATCTGAACCTTTCATGTTGGCATTACAGAAAAATCATCTTACATTGAGAAATAAAGAACTCTAAGAACTCTGAGCCCATCTTGGGCATCACCATCATCAATGTTAGAAAGGCTCAGAATCTCTAATGGATCATAGAGGTTCAGTAAATTCAGTCAGTTCGCTGCTAGACAGTAGTCATAGTTATATTTTCTATGTATAGTTGTAAGGATATATTATATCTAGGGAAGTATTATAAAAAAAGCTGCTTTATATTCTTTATGAAAATCCACATGCATGATGGGGGTATCCATTTTACTATATCTTTAAAAACAAACAAACTTAAGGCATTAAAAGTGCCCTCTGAGTAATTAGAACTTTACTTAATCCAAGCAACATTTCTTGAGAAAATGTTAGAAAAATGTTAGTTCTTAGTACTTGAGAAAAAACTGGCATTCCATGAACTCTTGATATACTTCCTAATGTTTTGAGGAAAACCATGGAATAGCATGGAATAGCCTCCTGTTACAAAGAGCAACTCTATTCTTGTGGGGTTTCAGACACTGACTTGTTGATGTTTTAAAAATTGGTCCTGACTGAGACAGTAGCTGGAAGATGCAGAATGTGGAGAGAGAAGAAAGACAGTTTGAGCCACTGTGAGAGTCAAATAGACTTGATGAACAATGGCAAAGCCAGATTTCTCTTCTATCATATACTCAAAGGGATTAGTCTTGTGAGTTTCAAAGGCCTCAGGGGCCTGTTAGAGCTTGTGGCAAAAGTATGTTAGTCATAGTATCCTTTATCCTACCTTGTTTTCTTTAAATAATATGAATTGCTTCTAAAAAGAATTGTTATTCTTATCATTTAAAGAAAGTGAAAAATGAGTGACAGTTTTGTTCCTGAGTTTTGTGATATAA
>JAJIBD010002177.1:0-21147 GCA_021461705.1 Cryptotis parvus | reverse complement strand
AACTTATCAATCAGGACCTAGCGCACACCCAATACTGAGGGCGTGAACCAACTTCAAGCCCTTCACAAACACGCTAAGGCTGTAGACTTGAAAAAAGGTGTATACATTCCCAGCAAAAAAAAAAATCTAAAAAGAATTCTAATGTGGCTGATAACTTTGAGGAGGAACAGGAAAACCCAGAGGAGGCAAATTCCCAAGCTGAAAATCTCCCCAGAGTTAATACCCTCAAAGGGGAAGATGCTCCTCTGGCAGATACTACAAGCTCTGATGAGGAAGAACGGGAGGAACAGGTTAGCTCATGCAGGCCCCACAAGCCTTGCAGTTCTGTGGTTGTCAATCTAATAATAATCAAAGAGCAAAGCGCAACAATCTTTCTCATGACCAATCTAAAGATAGAGTAAAACCGATTCATGAAGACTTAAAAATTGAGTCAATAACCCCGTTTAGGAAGGCTTCAGACAAGTTTGGAATATCAAGTCCTTATTCTTTGAAATATTTAGCTGATTGGAGCCAAAATAATCAGTGGGTATTGGCAGACTTGAAATGGTAGCCCATACTTGTCTGAACCAATCACAGTTCATGCAACGGCAAATGTGGTATACAGATGGGGTTAACATGAATATTGACACTTTAAGAGAAAAAAGAATCTGGCCATAATATAACTTTTGCCATGCTAAAGGTGAAGGTGAATGGCAAAAGAAAGAAAATCAAGCGACATTACCTGAACCTATTTTAAAATTTGTTCGGGACAGCATTAAAAGCGTGGTAAAAAGTAGGGTTCCACCCAGAATTTCTAGGTAGCTATACAAAAATTTACCAGGGTCGTAATCAACCATACTTTTGATTTTGTTGGGAGATTAAGTGAAACAATCCAAAGACAGGTTCAAGACCCAACCACTCAAGAAATCCTAAAACTAACCTTAGCATATGAGAATGCTAATCAAAATTGTCGAGCAATACTATATAATATTGAGGATAAAGTAAGACCTCATGGGGTATCTAAAGGCCTGTAGAAATGTCGGTTTGGCCTCCCATGGGGACACAGAATGTTATAGAGGCTTATCCCATACAGCAGGAGGATCAGGAGAGGGATGAAATGTCAAACAGCTTCAGGGGGAGAAACAATAAACTTCAAAAGGATAAACAATGATCAGAGAAACTATGCGAAACTATGCTAATAATCGCAACTCCACCCCTCGGAGGGCCCCACCTTGACCAGGCCCAAGATGCAGAAAGGAAAAACATTGGGCCAGAGACTGTCGGTCTTGGAGGCGAAGTCAGCCTCAGGCTTCATCTGGACAGATAACCTGCTTTAGCTGCGGAAAGAAGGACACACCTAAGAGATTGCCCATCTTCTAAAACTATACAGGGCAACATTCTAATAATCCTTTCTGGAAATATTACATGGACCCCCTCCCAGGTTCCACAAGCTCTGCAGGCTCAAAATAACATCTACGCCCTCCCAAAATGCGGAAACTGGGTGGGGCCAGCCCCAGGCCCATAGCTGAATCCAGGGGGCACTCTCGTTCATTCCACCTGCCCACTATCCTCCGAATCAGAATTCACAGAATTACAGTCAATAAATGCTCTCTGGCCTACCCCATCAGGCAATGGCAGTCTCGACATTCTCTGCCTAAGACTGTCTACCAATATACCCAAGTCAAGATCCTACATGCTAAAAAAAAGAAAAAAAGGACCTGCTCCCCAGGTAGTATGGGTTTAATCAGGAGTGATTGGCTGAAATTTAAGGGAATTAAGGTGCATTTCGGACTTCTGGATCCTGAATCTCATGGAGAGATAATACTGTCAATATCTGTGCCAACTAAATGGACTTTTAAATAGGGGAACCGCTTGCTAAACTATTATTAATTTTTGAGGATCCGTCTAGTCAGTCCGAACACCCTAGAACTGGTGGCCTAAACAGTACCAACCCTTCTACCAACTTCATTGTTGGTTATACAGCCACACAGAACCAAGCCCACCAGCCACCTGCTAACTATCTAGTTGGGTACACTACCAGAATTTCTCAGGCCAAGCTGCGGGTTATACCCATCGAAATTTATAAAAAGGAAATTCAAAGGCATGTTGGATACAGGGGCAGACATATCCATAATCTCCACCAAGTATTGGCCCTCTAACTGGGCCCTAAAAGAAAGTGTCCCATAGACTGAGCGGGGTAGGCAATATCTCCTCCTCTCTTCTCCGACAGAGTGCGAGGGTGGCTGCCGTGTATTGGCCCTGAAGGGAATGTAGCCATGGTCCAGACTTATATAGCCCCTATGCCTTTAACTTTATGGGGTCGAGACAATCTGGAGCAGTGGGGGCAGTAATTCACATACCTCGTCCAATTCCCATCGGGCACTTTTTCCAGCTCTCCATAATAACCCTAAAACCGGGAGTAACCCTTTTTAATTGGGGCCGCTGTGGTTAGCGCCCACCACCTATCCGTATTCAGTGGAAGTCTGACAAACCTATATGGGACACCACAGTGGCCCTCAATACCAAAAAGTTAGAGGCGCTAACAAATCTAGTGGAAGAACAGCTGAAATTAGGGACATATTGAGGAAACGTTTTCAGAATGGAATTCTCCTGTTTTTGTAATACAGAAAAAATCAGGCAAATGGCGTTTGCTGATTGACTTAAGGAATGTAAATTCTACTATGGTCCCCATGGGAGCCCTGCAACCTGGGCTCCCCTCTCCATCAGCTATTCCTAAAGATTGGCCGCTAATTATCATAGATTTAAAAGACTGCTTTTACAGCATACCTATCCACCCAGATGATCGGAAAAGTGTTTGCATTTTCAGTCCCTTCCATTAATCATAAAAGGTCCTTTACGTAGGTTTCATTGGACAGTATTGCCCCAAGTGATGACTAATTCACCTACGATGTGTCAACACTTTGTTGATGAGGTTTTTGCGACCCATTCGTGCTAAACTTCCTGGTGCATACATCATCAACTACATGGATGATATCCTGCTAGCCTGTGATAATTCCAGAGATCTCCAGAATTTATATAATGATGTAATGACAGTTTTACCAGAGGCTGGCTTACAAGTAGCTCCGGAAAAATCCAGATGCAGCCTCCATATGAATATTTGGGCTATGCTCTTGACCGCACTACAGTGCGTCCTCAAAAAATTTCCATTAGTCAAAAAGGCTCAAAACCTTGAATGATTTTTAAAAACTGCTGGGGGATATCAACTGGGTGCGCCTCCTCCCTTGGTATTCCTAACTGTGAGCTCAGTAACTTGTTCCACACCCTTGAAGGTGATCCTGCTTTAAATAGCCCAAGGCAGCTAACTCCTAAAGCTCAGAAGGAATTAGACTTTTTCATGGATCGGCTTCAAAATCTTACCTCTCCCAGATTTAATCCCGGAGAAAAGGTATGGTTATTGGCCTTCAACACTCCAGAGTCTCCAACTGCTGCTATAGCCCAATTATCTGGACCATTAGAATGGGTTTACTTACATAACAAGCAGAATCGCACTGCTACACCTTACCTTGAGATGATAGCTAACCTTATAATTAAGGGAAGATCAAGAACCCAAGTATTACTTGGACATGATCCCCATGTAATTGTACTACCTGACCCTAAAAAAGAAATTGAAGCTGTTTTACCACTCAGTGAAATCCTTCAGAGAGCTTTAGCAGATTTGTCAGGAGAAATATCTTATCATTACCCAGCTGGAAAAACCTGGGAATTTCTGAAAAGGACACCTTTTGTAATTTCCACCATTGTCCGGCTCCTCTCCCATTCGTGATGCTCCAGTGTATTATATTGATGGCTCCTCATCAGGAAGGGGTGGAATTACAGGTCCTTCCTTGACCACTACTGTGCATACAAATTATAAATCTGCCCAACAAGTGGAACTCGCCACCCTGATACATTTACTATCCCATGTATCTGGCCCATGTAATGTGGTGAGTGATTCTGCATATGTAGTTGGTTTATTTCCTGGAATTGTCACTGCTTCTTTAAATGCCCATAATCCTATAATTCAGGAGCTACTCCATAAACTACAAGATCTCCTCCAAAATAGAGCATTCCCTATATACATCTCCCACATCCGTTCTCACAGCCGACTCCCTGGCCGATGGTTCGAGGAAATGAAGCAGCAGATCTCTTGGCAGCACCAGTGTTTAAATCAGCTGAGGAAGAGCACCAGACTCTACATACAAATGCCCGCCGCCTTCATGTACACCATGGCATCCCATGGAGACAAGCTAGACAAATTGTCCGCAACTGTCCTGTCTGTGCTCCTTTACATTGTACATCTCATGTAGCAGGAGCAAATCCTCGAGGTTTACAGACAAACCAATTGTGGCAGATGGATATAACTCATACTAACTTATTTCCCAACAAACCTTTCCTTCATGTGGTCATCGATACATATTCCCGGTTCATATGGGCTGTTCCTATGACGTCTGAAAGAGCTAAATCTGTTTGTTCATTTTTACTCCAGTGCTTCTCCGTCATGGGTATTCCCCCATACCATAAAAACAGATAATGGTCCTGCTTACACCAGCAAAACCTTCAAATCCTTTTTGCATGGAATGGCAGATCAAACATATTACAGGAATTCCATATAATCCACAAGGACAAGGAATTGTTGAACGTGCCCACAGAACACTTAAAACTCAGTTATTAAAGCAACGAAAAACAAGTATGCCTCCAATGGATTCTTTATCTTTAACATTATTCACCTTAAACTTCTTAAATATACCTCAAGGGAGATCCCTATACCGCGGCTGAACGTCACTTTCAAGAAGATATGCAAACTCAAAAAACAGTCAATTCACCTATCTGGGTGAAAATTGATGATAAATGGATTGCAGGTCACCTCCTCATTCGGGGAAGAGGTTATGCTTTCATTTCTACAGATGATAACCCTGCCAAGAAACTCTGGGTCCCTCTGTGACTTGTTAAGACTAGAATTCTCCAAGAATCAGAAAACAACTAATTCTTTCAATATAAAGTCTTAAATTTTAAATTGCAAATTGCTGTTTAAACCTCCTGGATTGGTTCATTTTAATAATGATCTTGTTTTGCAGTCTGTGATCATGGTTCATGTCTAATATCTTGCCTTACAGCCTAAATGTTTTCTTTCTTATAAAAAAAAAGGGGGTGGAAAAATGGGTGGACTCTGAGCATAGTGCTCAATGTCCATTTGTTTCAAGGATTAATGTTAAAGTTTCCTTTATTAATGTTTTGCTCACAGGTATTTGCAGAAAAAGAACTTGGCTGCTGCAGATTCCTTCTATGTTGCTCGAGGCTTTGGACTCTGATCACAGTGCTCATTACAAAAATGTTTGCTAAATCAATGAAAAAATTGTTTTTCTAATGATTCTTTTCACAGGATGAGATATTGGAATCCAGTAAACTTGCGCTACAGTGCTCAATACTCCGAGACTCCTAAAACAGTGCTCACTAAAAATTTAATAATTTGCAAAAAAAATTTTTCCCAATGCTCTATTCACAGGAAAAGACACTCTCTCACCATCATTTGCCGGCTTTATATTCATGAAGCGCTTGACTCGTTACCATTTATCACCCTAAATGGGTCACATACACAGCTGTAAGATATTGATCGATCAAATGTATGTGTGTGTGTGTGTGTGCATGTGGTGGCCACCATTATGTTTGTGATTAATGTTGTGTCTATGTTATGTCTCAACTACTACCTTCTCAACTTCTGACCACTACAAACCTCTATTACATTCATCAGCTCCACTGCTGATCCACTAGATTTATCAATTTTAAAATCATCAATTCTCATACTTATTTCCCTGCTCCACTCATGTTGGAGCTTCTTTATGTTCTTCTCTCCATCCCAGACTTGGATCCCTGCAAAGCCTTAAAATCTCTACTTGTGATTAACCTCGAAAAGTGTTCTTGTCTCGCCTTAAAATTAAGCTACAGGTACAGTTACCGGTGCCAGTGTTCCCTTGCTGAAGAAGCCCTGCAAGACACTCACACCAATGTTCCTGACACCTGTTCCAGCGCTCAAGACTCCTGTTCCAGAGTTCGAGATATTACACCAATGTTCCAGACACCTGTTCCAGCACTCAAGACTCCTGTTCCAGAGTTCGAGATACTTGTTCCAGTGTTCCTGAGACCCGATCCAGTGTTCCTGACAATTCAGCGAGTTCCTGATCGCTGCTCTCCAGAGACTCATACTCATATGATCGCCGCTATTGCTGTCCCAGAAGTAGCCCCACAGACTTTGTTCCAGACACCCGACTTTACATAAAATATAGCAAATTGACTCTCACAAATTATGGACAGTGCAAACTATAGTCCATTATAATCAGACAGCTAGAAACACTTTGTCTTGAACTTTGCTTTGGGTCCAAAAAACAAGTTAGGACCCTAAAGTAACATGTATTGTCATTTTGTAATTGGAATTGTTTTTTCTTATCTTAATTTTCTGTACATTACTAAATATTCTTACCTTTTCAATTTTTATTAGTAAACTAATCAGGGGGGAGTTGTTGCAGGACTCCCTAAGGGCGCTGCATCTGCTCTGAATTGCCGCCTATAAAGAGGCATTCCCAGGCAGATCTTGGCTCAAAACATTACCATACTAAAGGGCCTAGGTGAGGTGCAGGGAGGGATTACCTAAGGGCATTTGACCCTCCCTGCTTTCCATAACAGTGGGAGGAAGGTCTGAGATGCAGGGGGTATAAACTAGCCGGTTTTCACTCTCGCAGCTTCTTTGTGGGCTCTTGCTCGCTGTGAGCGCTCACCCTTCTTGGAAGTCTTCTTCTCCTTTTTACAAAGCCTTTACACGTGGTGGCTGCCATCTTGGCCTACACGTGGCTGGGGTTCTAGCCTGGAATCCTAAGCACCGGGCTTTTCCTTTTGCTGATTTGTATGCCTGAATCTGTGATAAGTAAAGCCTTTTAAAACTGCATCGGATTCCTGAGTTTTCATCCATTCCTCGCCGGCCTCGGAGGTAGAAGGGAACTTGCTTCCCGGAACTGTCGGGGACCCCGGGCTCGCCCCGACACCTCACAAACATGTTATATGGAGAAGTGAAATCAACTTTGGTTGAAGACATCTTTCATCTTATTTGGGGAACTCACAAGCAGTGCTTAAAATAGCATCCAGGTCACTTTTAGTAATATTCATCTAGTGATGTGATCTGATGGTTCTGTGCTCAGGTCTGGTGATTTAGTGCAGCTCAAGTCTACAGATTGCTGTCTGGGGGCTTGAATATGCAAAATTGTGTTCTCCATACCTCTGAACATTTTTCAAGACAATGGCCAGACCCCAAGACAACACTTAAAACAGTATAATTGTTTATATTGAATCTTTATGCCATCATTTCCAAGATGAAACAGCTCTATAAGTGCTATTGTGGAATTGAGGGAGTTTAACCCCTACCAGATAGGTCCTTATATGTGCCTAGCATTAAAAATGGTTAGCATATTCATCCAGGTATGTATTTTAAGAGCGGTTTAAAAATTCTAGTGTAACATATTTATTTGTTTTAACATTCACTGAATTGATAACCATTTCAGGACAGGCCAAAACTAAAAGCATGTGTGGTTCCATAGCAATGGAAAAAATTCAAGGTGCAAAATGAAATGACTCCCTCTTCCAACTCTCATCATTAGTAAACATTAATAACAGCTTATCGTGTTTGGACACAGACCATCTTCACACACGCATAAGCACATACCCACACAAACCAATTTGGCCATGTTGCTAAGTACTTTAATTTCATGTAGGAAATGCCAAAATCTCCATCATCTTTCTGAAGAATGTATAAATCTTCAAACAAGTGGTCCATAAAGAGCTTTTCAAGGCTCTGCTGGACTTAACAATACTTCCAAACTATTTATAACCTTGGTAATCTGGTTAAATAACATAACACTATATGTAGCAGAAGATATATTGTATTCTTTTGACAGTTTTAATTCCTACATTTCATATATCAAGTAAGATAAGTAGGAACTACAGGCTTGAATTAATTTATTGGCTTAACATTCAACAAGTCATCTTCTCTTTGTTGCTTTTCATTTCATAAAGCCAACATTTAGTTTTAAAAGAAATCGTGATTTTCATACTATTTTTTGTTTTTCACAAAAGTAGTATTTTAGAGACTTTCCTCTAAAGCACTTCACATTCTCTAGGTGAAGAAATACGTGATAAATATATATGCTCTTATTTCATAGAGAAGTATGAATTAAGCAAGTAGTTGGAAATCTTTTTCCTAATAAGAATTATGCAAATGATTATGACTTTTTTGAATTCACTTTTTAGAAACTTGAAACAAATATTAATGTAATTTGAAAAAAGCTGGTTCATGTGTATACTTAGTTGCATGTGTATAATTTCCCTTTTGATTTTATATTCTTATTTTATGCTTTGTCTAGATTTTCTTTTCATTTCTGCATTAAAGTTAATTTGTTTATAATCTTGTTGTAAACAGCGCTTCTATTCCTACATAAATATATAGATTAATTAGTGTATAACACCATTAAATATATAACAATTATTAAAATTCATATTTGTATAGACACACAAATAAATGATCAATGAAAACAACCCCCATATATTGTTATAAATTTTGTTTTCTTCCTTTTATCTTCTAAATTCCCTTCTTCATCTCACTAAAATAGTAACCAACTAAAAATTTTCAAGCTGACAAAATAAAACATTTTTATTACCAATGTAATAACCCTAGCAGAGTATTTCTATTCTACACTTTAAATAAAATTTCCACCCAAGAGAGTTACTGTGTGATAAAGACAAGGATTAATCTTACATTCTCACACTTAAAGAAAAATAATGAGCCAGCCAACATTGGCAAAACTCTATTCAATAGCATCCAAAACATATAATGATGGATTCTGTGCTTATTAAAACACTTTGTTACTGACTGCCAAATTGGGAAAACTGCACACTGTTGGTGAAGTATCTATTCTACCAGTTATAAATGAAGTAGTTCAAGCTATGCTACTAAAACTGTTGTCTTCATTATTTATAAAATTTCTTTGACCAATAATGCAGCACAAATAAGAACTGATAAAATGACTCAAGAACTTGTGGACTTATTATGTAAATGTTTAAGAGCATCTCTGTACTCTAAATATCTTGATGAGCCAATGTTGCCAGAAAGTGAAAGCTTCCTTTAGGCTTAAGTGTGATTTAGAAAAGAAGAAAACAAAGTGACAATGAAGAAGCTTTAGTCAAAAAATCATAGCTGAGAAGTTTCCAGAGTTATGGAATGCCTGCACACACAATCTGCAAGCTTGAAGGATCCCAGAGGAAAGATACATCATAATCAGAATGACAAAGCATCATAATCAGAATGGCAAGGTATAATGAAAGAGAATTGAGAATAAAAGGATCAAAGAAATTACATGTAACAGAGCTTTCTTAAGATCCTCAGCAGATTTATCAAGTGAGACTCTGAGACATTAAAATTGTTGGATATAGTAAAATAAAATCACAATGATATGAACACCTCACCAAGAATACTCAGCTAAGTGCATTCAAATTTGAAGGAATTATATAAGACATAATACATAAGCAACAGTTCAGGAACTTCATAGCTTTGAAACTAATTATGCAAGAATCAATGCAGGAACTTCTTTAAGACAAGATAAACATCATAAAACATACACAGCTTACATAATCATAGCAAAAGATTTAATTTTAATATTCACACTGAGTTTTTATGACTTGAATTCATTAGTCAGAGACACAGAATGGCAGGTTGCATCCAAAAACTAAATTTGAACAGTCAGTACAAATACAGGCTGAGGGAATATACCCGAGAGACCAAAAAACACATAGCAGAAACACTATCTGTACTTCTTTATTCATCTCTGCTATTCACTATAGCTAGAATCTGGAAACAACCTAAATGCCCCAGAACAGAGTACTGGCTAAAGAAACTGTGGTTCATCTACACTATGGAATACTATGCAGCTGTCAGAAAAGATGAAATTATGAAATTTACCTCCAAATGGATGGACATGGAGACTATCATGCTGAGTGAAATTAGTCAGAAGGAAAAGGACAGATATAGAATGACTGCATTCATTAATAGGATATAAATAGATACCAGTGTTTTACTAAATGTGTGAAATGGTAATGGCAGATTAAAACACACCATTGAATATACACAAAGAGACTTAAGTGATAAACTCTAAATATCTGCAGGGCTAGCCACAATGTGTAAAATAAGAGGGAGAGAGATGCAGAGACAGAGACAGAGACAGAGAGAGAAAGAGAGGAAACTGGGGTACCTGCTACTGAGGCAGCCTGGGGGGTGGGCGGGAGGGGTGGGGGTACATTGGTGGTGGAAATGGGGACTGGTGGAAGGATGGGTGCTGGAATACTGTATTACCAAGAACCAATTATGAACACCTTTGTAATTGTATGTCTCATGGTGGTATAATAAAACATTTTTTAAAAAAGAGGGAGAGAGATGCAGAGACAGAGAGACAGAGAGAGAGAGAGGAAGCGGGGGTACCTGCTATTGAGGCAGCCTGGGGGGTGGCGGAGGGGAGGTGGGTACATTGGTGGTGGGAATGGGGGCACTGGTGAAGGGTTGGGTGCTGGAATGCTCTATTACCAAGAACCAATTATGAACACCTTTGTAATTGTATGTCTCACGGTGATGTAATAAAAAATGCTACTTAAAAAAAAAAACAAATACAGGCTGAGAGTCAACATCTGGAAATGCAATATTTCAAGGAAACAATTCTCTGAAAAAGACTGTAGCTTACTTATATCAGGTAATAGACTTCAAGTTAAAATACAGTAATTTTATTTCTTAATGACAAAGAAAATATATGTGTGTATACATTATGAAGAACTCACACTTCTAAACATCTTTAATATAATGATAGACCATAAACAAATAAAGCAACAGCTAATAGACCTGACAGTCTATTAGCTGTTTAATGCACAATAGTAGGTGGAAATTTTGAACTACCATGTCACCTCTGATTAGATCAACTAGTTTAAAAACACTTGTCTTTGAAGGTAGAAATGAAAGAGATGTTATAAGCAAATGTATATAGGACTCTTCATCCCGAGAGAGTTGAATAAACATTCTTCTCCAGTGCACATGTGGCATTACTTAAGGTAAACCACATGATGGATCACAAGACTTATCACTATAAAAGAGGATAGAAATTCTATAAACTATTCTCTCAGAGCATGATGCATAAAAATAGTAGTTAATCACAAAGAGAAATAAGGAAAAAAACTGAAACACTTGGAAATTAAACAACCTGTCACGGAAAAACCAGCAGATTGAAGAAGAAACCTATTCTAAAAAAGACATAGGCACTCTTTCGTTCATTGCAGCATTACTCACAATAGCAAAAATCTGAAAACAGCCCAAGATATGTTTGTATTTGTATATAGATAGGTATAGATACATAGATATAGATATATAGATATAGATATGGATATAGATAGGTAGATGATAGAGACAGAGATAGAGAGATAGAGATAGAGATAGAGAGATAGAGATAGAAATAGAGATAGATACATATATAAATACAGATACAGATACAGATACAGATACAGATATAGATACAGATACAGATATAGATATAGATAGATATGTGTGTGTACACACAAAAGGAAATACTACTGGGCTATAATGAAAGATAAAATTACAAAATTACTTTATTTCCTGCTACATAAATAGGTTCAGAGAGTATCATGCCAGATAAGCCAGGAGAGAGGCAAATACAGAAAATTCTCTTTATATTTTAGATATAGGAAATATAGTAGTGAATAACAAATGTCCAAATGCAACAGAAACTGGGAACTTGTATTCAGTAGACAGCCTACCATGGTTGGTGAGAGAGAACAGGGATAGGGTTGGAGAAGGGACATTGAAATGACAATGAAGGGGAAACAGACACACTCGTGGAGGGATAGGTGTCAGAGTGATTTACGTAAAATAAACTACTATGGTGGTTTTACATATTGTAAACCACTATAACTAAAATGAAATATTTAATTTTCCAAAAATGATCGTTGCTAAAAATTTGCAGAGGCTTAGAACTTGAAAGCTGGTTATGGAGCTAAGTTTAACAGGGGTGAAGGAGATCAGTAATACATTGAGAATAACATCTAGGTTAATTTTTTACACTAGCCTTTTTTATATTGTTCATAAGTTTTACTTAAATAATATCCTGTTACCTTAATTTTATGCTTGCAATATTAATATCACTATAATTTATATTAATAATTTTTTAATTTCAAGCTTTTTTGTTATACTTTTCATCTGTCTTTACTAGGTTGTTAGAGATATATAGAAATATCACTTGTATCACTTGTCTTCCTGTTGTTCATTTATTTGCTCGAGCAGGCACCAGTCTCATCTCCATACGTCCTGTCCCGTGCTAGTGTAGCCAAGTGCATCTTCTCACTATAGGAACATGAAGAGCCTCAAACCATTCCTTCAGGTCATGGGAATGAGGTCTACAATAGTTACTGGTTTTTGGCATATCAAACAAGACATGGGTAGCTTGCCAGGCTCTGATGTGTGGGTGGTATACTCTCAGTAGTAGGCTTTCATCTCATGCATTTACTGATGAACTGCTATGGGGAGAGATTGGCTTTTTCTTGGGTGGAGCTCTGTCGAGCTGTGGAGTCTGGATATTGAAAATGACTTCCCTCATGGTGTGGGAGTTCCTCTGGCTTCTTGTGAGGCATTATTGGGATGGTGGCCAGGGCAGGAACCTGCCTTCCCTCCTGGGTGCCTCATGATAAGCTGAGCACAGGGAGATCCAGTAGCAGCTCTGCCCCATGTCTCTGAGTCCATGTATTTGTGTGCATAGCTCTTAAATTAAGAGCTCATGGAAGAGAAGCTGCTTCACATATATTTTCCTTAAGTCTATTTACCAAAGTCTATGTTGCAGAAGGCAGTAGACCAGAGAAATAATGCAGGCCAAATGCCACAGCGATTCCTAAATGATTCACTTTAGCTTTATGCTCATACTATAGGTATCAGATTTTGACTTAACATCTGAGTACAGTATGGGAATGTATTTTGTCCTAGTTTTTCATATTAATTTATTTTTAAATATTTATCTCTCAGATTGTAAGTCTCCATGAAATTTCAAAATATTATTCATTCATGTTTCCCCCATCACTCTCTTTTATTGGTCCTTCTATAGCGACATTACATAATAAGGGGAAAACAACTATCTTGGAAACTCATTCTAATATCTCCCTGGCCCATAAGAATATTTAGCTTTCAAATCTCCACTTCAAGTTCCTATCCCTTCTTCCCTTACTCCTACCTTTTGCCCCAGTTCTGGGTAAAGTTGGTCAAAGCCAAAATTAATTTTCCTATGAATATTTCATTCCTTTGAACTGAGATTTTAAAATTTAACATTTACTAAGTATTTATTATATACTTCACATGGTAACAAATACTTTTCTGTGCATGACCAAGTCTTTTCTCAAGAAAAGAAGTATAAAATAAGTGTATATAATATTTTCAGTGTTTTCAGTATGTAGACATTGTAGCTAAAAGAAAGAGACTAAATACCTTATTTATCGTTACATAGCCAATAATTGTTGATGTCAAATTTTAATCCAGGTCTCTATTACTACAAAGTTGAATTCTAATCCATGTTCTGTATTGCTCCCAGTCTTCTTATTTCACCAAGTATGATATATTTGAGAGCTTTTCAAATACTTGACTTTTTCAAAATGTATTGTTTTCAAAACATGGTTTGTGTCTTTTTAGTGCTTAATGGCTTTAATATGTTTTTTGTTTTCTTTAAATGAACTAGAATAACATATCAAAAATAGAAAACTGTTGGATTAGTTGATACAGTAGGTAAGTTCTGGAACTTTTGTTGCATGTGTCTGTATAGCATGTAGGTATATATGCGTAGAAATACAGGTATACTAATATATAAATCTATTGTTACATCTTTTATGCCTTTTTATTTAAATAAGATAGATTTCTGTGGGGTGGGGGGTGGGAGCAGAAATGATTTTTTTGAAAAAGTACCCAAAGGTCAAAGAACTTGGAAACCTCTGATTTAGATTGTGTTGCCTTATAACCAATAACATCACAAAAGAGAGAGTGAACAAAAGTGCCATTGTGCTACATCCAATGAAATGACACAATGCTATGTATGTAATAGTTGTCACAAAATATCAGACTTCAATCTTGACAAATTTGTATATCTAATTATCAATTTAGAAAAAATATGTATCCCTCACCTCTGTCCCTTCTGGGAGGCCAAGTGGACTTGCCGATGAACTGCTCGGGGCCGTCAGTTATGATCCAGAGACACTGCAACACGGGGCAGAACTGCTATCGGCTCTTCCCATGTTTGGTTGATCATGAGGCATCCAGAAGGTATGATGGGTTCTGACCCTGGCCCGCCACCCCAATAGAGCCTCAGAAGAAGCCAGAAGAAATCCCTGCACCATAATAGAAGCCATTTTCAATGTTCGGATTCCACAGCTTGTCACAGCCCCACCCAAGAGAGAAGCTGATCTCAAGCCTGGCTCATTAGAGTCTGACCCTAGAGAGAAGACAATTTCAAGCCCAGGTATGCGGATCTCAGCAGCTACTGTCACCAGGCTTCTGTGGAGATGGAGCTGGGGTCCCTCTTCCCCACCTCTGTCCTTTTGGGGGAGACCCGGTGCAGCCACCCACAAACTGCTCCAGGGCTATAGACTGTAAGTCAGAGACACTGACACACAGGGAAGAGCTGCTACCATCTCTTACTGTGATGGTGGCCACATGGCAGCCACACAGTACATTGAATTAGTAGAAACTAACCATGTTCCAGAAATCAGATGGTCAATGCAAGAACAGAAATAAACCAGATTAGCCCATAAACCTAATCCTCAACCTAAACCCTAAACCTCAACCTGGACCGTTTCATGAACCTCTCTGCCCTTTTCCAGTACTCAGTGGATCTGTCCTGTTTCAAATTACTCTATCCACTGAGAAGGAAAAAAGAAGGGAGATGAAAATGCTTCTAGCCTGACAGCAGACTGGGCCTCCTGGGATAAATACAGAGTCATGACAGAGCCTGGCAAGCTTCCCATGGTGTATTCAATAAGCCAAAAACAGTATCAATAATGTACCTCATTCCCAATGAATGGAGAAGTTACTAGTACCTGCTTGAGCAAATATATGAACAAGGGAAGACATGTGATACAAGTGATGTATACCATGGAGATAGAATAAACATTCCTGACTGAGGAAAAACTCTTAGATAAATGATTTAATTATTTAGGCCAATAAGTTGGTATGATAGATAAAGTTTTAAAAGTAGCTATTTAAAGGACATGAAATGGTAGTTGGCCATGATCCAGGGATACAGACACATGAAAGAGCTGCTGCCGGCTCTGTCTATGCTAGGCTGACCATGAGGTGTCTTAGAGTGCGGGGTGGCAGGTTCTGACCTTTGCCTGCCACCCCAGTAGAACCTCAGAAGTCAGAAGAACCTCAGGCACCACAATCACAGCCATTTTCAAGGTTCATACTCCACAGCTCATCAGAGTCCTACCCAAGAAAGAAGCCGATTTCAAGTCCAGGTATGTCAGTCTCAGTGCCTGAATATACCATGCTTCCATGGAGCTGGAGCTGAGGCCCCTCCCCTACATAACTCCCTCCAGAAGGCCTGGTGGGCTGGCCCAGAACTTCTGCTGGCATAGTTGGCCATGTCCCTGGGACAGGTAACACGGAAGAACTGCTGCCAGCTCTCTCCATGGCAATATCTCAAAACCTGGTATACTGATGTACCAGGTATCCCGTCACATTTCATAGAATTAAATACGGGCATACAATCACAAATATGTGGGCACAATGTGTGGTCTGTTATAATTACCTATATAGTGGGTTCACATAGCACAGTGGAGATTTAATAATCTCTACCAACTTTCCTCTAAGAATTAGCTTTGACAAGCAATATAATATAGATCATTCAGGGTATGCTTAGCACAGGCTCAAACATAGGATGAGAAAACTTTAGAATAAGTGTTGTCCATAGGTACAGTGGTTGTGAGTTTAGGGTTGCCTAGTAGAAACCCACTACATTCTAGAAACTCAGAAAGTGAATGCAAGAACAGAAGTCGGCCAGACTTGCACATAATAAACCTGAAAAATCATCATGACCTTATCAATACCATTCCCTTATAAGGGCTGTAATGGTCAATAGAATTAGTGCTCATTAAGGGAGTAAGCATGGGGATGGGAGGTATGTGGGAAATGAGGGTCTTTGGTGATGGGAATACATAAGTCATGGGATTAATGTTGAGTAAGGAATCTCTCTAACATCTGTATTGTGAAAAACTTTGTAATTTGTAAATCATGGTGTTTAAATTTTTTTAAAAAGTCAAAAATTCTTTAAAGAAATTGACCAAACACTTCTGAAATTCATATGGAATAAGCCCCCACGGATAGCTAAAGCAATCCTTGGGAAGAAGAAGATGGGAAGAAGAAGATGGGAGGCATCACCTTTCCCAACCTCAAACTGTACTACAAAGCAGCAGTAATTAAAACAGCGTGGTACTGGAATAAAAACAGACCGGTGGACCTATGGAATAGAGTTGAGTATCCTGACACCCACCCTCAAAGACATGATCAGTTAATCTTTGATAAAGGTGCAAAGAGTCCAAACTGGAGTAAGGAAAGCCTCTTCAACAAGTGGTGCTGGGAAAACTGGACAGCTACATGTAGAAAAATGAATTTGGACCTGTGTCTAACACCTTGCACAAAAATCAGTTCAAAATGGATTAAAGATCTCAATGTCAGACCTGAATCCATAAAGTATGTTGAAGAAAATATAGGAAAAACCCTCCACGACATCGATGCTAAAGACATCTTCAAAGGTGAAGCACCATTAACAAAGCAACTAGAAGAAAATATAAATATATGGGACTACATGAAACTGAAGAGCTTCTGCACCTCGAAAGAAACAGTGACCAAGATAGAAAGACAGTCGACGGAATGGGAAAGAATATTCACCCAATACCCATCTGATAAGGGGTTAATATCCAGGATATATCAGGCACTGGTACAGCTATATAAAAAAAACAGCCAACCCCATTAGAAAATGGGGAGAGGAGATGAACAGAAACTTTGACAAGGAAGAAATCGAATGGCCAAAAGGCATATGAAAAAATGCTCATCATCACTAATCATCAGAGAGATGCAAATCAAAACAACAATGAGATATCACCTCACACCACAGAGAATGGCCCATATCCAAAGGGTAAAAGCAACAAGTGCTGGCGTGGATGTGGGGAAAAGGGGACTCTCATACACTGTTGGTGGGAATGTCGACTTGTACAACCTTTCTGGAAAACAATATGGACATTCCTCCAAAGACTAGAAATTGAGCTCCCCTTTGACCCAGCCATACCGCTCCTGGGAATATACCCTGGAAAGCCAAAGCGCACAGCGGAAACACAATCCGCACTTTTATTTTCATAGCAGCACTGTTCACAATAGCCAAAACCTGGAAACAACCAGTATGCCCGAGAACTGATGACTGGATAAAGAAACTGTGGTACATCTACACGATGGAATACTATGCAGCTGTCAGAAAAAATGAAGTTATGAAATTTTGCTATAAATGGATGGATATGGAAAGAATCATGTTGAGTGAAATTAGTCAGAAGGAAAGGGAGAGACATAGAATGACTGCATTTATTTGCATGGCATAAATATACTAGGTGATCTTACCAAAAGTGGAAATTACCACAAGCGTGTGGGAGTCAGAGGTTGGTTTAGATAGAGAAAGGAACATGAGTGAATAAATGTCTAAAGTTCTGATGCTAACATAGAACTGAGCATTAAGGACAGACAAAAAAATACAAATGATGGCTTCTAAGTATGCGTGAGTGCAACCCACAATGTGTGGAAGGAGGAGAGAGAGAGGGAGAGGAGAGGAGATAAAGAACCTGCCATTTAGGCGGGATGTGGGGGGGAGGGAATTGGGGACATGGGTGGTGGCTGAGGGGCACTGGTGGAGGGCGGGGTGCTGGAACACTGTGTGACCGAAACCCCAAGCGTGAGCAACTTTGTAATTGTATATCTCACGGTGGTATAATAAAATGTTTAAAAAAAAAAAAAAAAAAAAAAAAAAAAAGTCAAAAATATGCAAATAAAAAGAGAATATCTGCTCTAAACACTATCCCTAAATTGTGGAATGTATGTATTACTTACCCCCAAGTTTTTTGGAATCATGTCTGTGTTTTATCTTATTAATTATAATTCTTTCAGCTTCTGGGGAAACACAGTAATAAATATTAATGATTTTTGTCAAAATAAAAATCCCTAGTGTTGAAGATTCTAGGAAGAAAGATTATCATAAAAAAGAAAAAAGAAAAGGACCTGAAATACAGGAGTCTACCCTACTTATGGATCTTATATCACTTTGAAACAAACTTTAAAAGATATTTAACACTGAAATAAATTGAATGGCTTCAACTTCATGATTTTAAAAAAATTCTAGTCATGATTATTATGTTAAGTTGTATTTTATTCTCAAAACAAATGTTATCCTCTAGAAATACACAAAAAATACTTACATAATTTCTGAGATTTGCTGCAAAACACTCCAAAGAGAAGGAAGAAATGGTAGGGATTGTATCAAGTAAAAAGATTAGCCATGCATTCAAACTGTTTGCTACAGTAATAGCCGAATGAGAGTTGACACATTATCTTTACCTTTGTTTGAAATTTTCTACAATGAAAAGTTGAAATTGAACAACAAATGAAATATCGTTTGGTTGATCATATATTGAATAAAAATAAAAACTCCCTAGTAGCAGTTTTTTCTGTAATTCCCTATATATAATTATTTATTCTCAAAGGTACCTTTTAGAAGTTAATAAATCTGGGTGAAGTATATATATAATATATATATACATATATATATATCACTTGATCACTTGAATCCCGTTATTCATCGATTTGCTCGGCGGGCGCCAGTAACATTTCCATTGGACCCTATCACGTGCCAATGTAGCCCAATGGCATCTGTTTGATTCGGGAATATGAAGAGCCTCAAACCGTTCCTTCAGGGTCTTAACAAGGAAGTCTGACCATCTTGTAGGTGGGCGGCCACGTGATCTTTTTGACATCCCGTTGGATCCAGTCAGTAATGGCTCTAGTCCAGCGGTTGTCTCCAAATCGCATTACGTGACCAGCCCATCTGATTTTCAATGTCTTGGCAAACGAGACAGCGTCCCTGATTCTGGAATAGCGACGGAGGTCAGAACTCCGATTCCTTCTCTCACTTGAGTGAGGCGTGATATTCCAAGCATAGCTCTTTCGATGCCTCTCTGGGAGACCGAATAGCATTCTCATCCTGCTTTCGTAGGGCCCAGGTCTCTGAGGCGTATGTTAATGCAGGGAGAACGGTGGAGTCGAAGAGATGTGCCCGGAGCCGGAGGTTCTTTGTCCTTTTAGCTATTTCTTCGATGCCTTTGAAGGCATTCCATGCCGCTCTCTTCCTCCTGCGCAGCTCAGGTTTTAGGTCGTTCATCATGTTGACTTCTCGACCTAGGTACATATAACTGCTGCATTCAGAGATGTTTGTTCCATTGAGAGTGAATGGGGCCTCTGGAACTAGTTCATTTCTCATGAACATAGTTTTCTTCAGATTCAGCTGTAGACCTACCTTTCCACATTCTTGGTCAAAGTCAGCCAGCATTTGTGCCGCTTGGCTAATGTTTGGTGTTATTAGAGCGATGTCATCAGCGGGCGGAGGTGGTGTAGTTGCCGACCATCTATCTTCACTCCCATTCCTTCCCATTCTAATTGTCTCATGATGTTCTCGAGGGTGGCACTGAAGAGTTTTGGTGAGATGGTATCACCCTGTCGAACCCCTCTTTTGACATCAATGATCACTTCTTTGTAGAATGGTGAGATCCTGGTGGTGAATCCGTAATACAGCTCACGAAGGATCTTGATGTATTGGGTTTGAACACCCTGTTTGACTAGGGCTTCGATGACTGCTTCAGTCTCCACAGAATCAAAGGCTTTCTGTAAATCAATGAACGTGAGACAGAGTGGCATCTTGTACTCCCTACAAACCTTAATGAGCTTGGTTACTGTGTGGATATGGTCGATTGTGCTGAATCCTTTCCGGAAACCTGCTTGCTCGCATGGTTGTCCTTCATCTAGTGTTCTGCTAATCCTGTTCAGGATGACTCGTGTAAACAGCTTGTAGATGACAGACAACAGGCAGATGGGGCGATAGTTGCCCGATGTCGTGAATGTCTCCCTTCTTGAACAGTAGAACTGTCCTGCTGGTTTTCCATTGGGAGGGCACCTTGCATTCGGACAGGTAGCGTGTGAAGAGCCGAGGCTAGTGTATTGATGAGTACCGACGGCAGATTCTTCAGGTGTTCGGGTCTGACTTTGTCTGGGCCTGGTGCTGTTCCCTTCTTTACCGATGAGATGGCATGTAGGATTTCCAGAAGGGAGAACATTGGGAATGACATATCCATCCTGTGGAATTTGGTATGTGGGCAGGTGGATGTGGCTATCAAAGAGATTTGAGTAGAAGTCCTGGATAATCTTCTCCATTGCCTTTCTGGAAGATGTGATGGATCCATCAGGGGCGTCGGAGGGCAGTCATCTTGGTCTTATAGTTGGTGAAGGACAGGCGGGCAGTGCGAATACTTTTCCCGACTTCTGCTGCATCTTCCAGTATTTCTGCTCTTCTGTCTTTGAGGTCTGCTTTTATCGCTTCTCTGCACTGTTTAGCAAGCTTGGGCGTTAGCATTTGGTCTCCTGATGCTCGCGCCTTGCCACGTTAGCGAATGAGCTCAAGAGTTTCTGAAGACAAAGCGTCCTTTTGTGTCTTTCTCTCTCTCGGCATTCTTCGCACAATCATGGAGGTGCTGAACCAGTCGGTTGTATTCTTCATCGATGTCATCAATGATGGTATCTTCCCATGTTGCCACAATGGTGCCAAAGAGTTCCCAGTTGGTGGTCGTTCTGGGAGTTCTCTTCTTAAACTTTTGCAGTTTTTTTCCCCGTTGAGGAAGTAGAATTTTGCCTGAAGTAGACGGTGGTCCGATCCTGTCTGGAATTTGGGGGCGACAGCAACATCGGTCAGACAAAACCGTCGATTGAAGATGATGTGGTCAATTTCATTGTGGAACTGT
>JAJIBD010002176.1:0-25427 GCA_021461705.1 Cryptotis parvus | reverse complement strand
GTAGTCCATATCCTTACATAAGGAATTTTCACTGTTCAGCCTTCCAGTTCCATAGTTTCTTGGGAAGTGCTCAAAGAGTTACTGCAGGTTTTGAATTTTCTGTTAAGGCAAAACAAAAATAACAGAGTCTTTATTTGTATTTAACTCTTCAACAGTTTGAGTAATTGTGCTGAGCAAGAATGGATTCTCCTGTACTGACTTCTTAATCATGGAACTTTTCGTAAAATTTGGATTACAAGATGGTTAGTAGTTATTTCAAGGATTTGAGTCTCCATGTATTGAACACCTTCTAAATCAGAAGTTGTCAAAGCTAATAGTATTAGAATTTAGATTTCTCCCCAAAAAGATGTGTGGTAAACGCTTATCAGAGTGTCCTGCTGGTAAGTCTGTATTTACTGGAACCATCAATCATATTTCATATTCCTTAACTATTTTTAAGTCTTTCTTTGTTATGTAGAGGAAAACGGGTGTAAAACTCAGTTTCAGTCTTTATTGTTCCATCCTGAGGGTAAGCATTTAAGTTTAATTGTTGGAGCCCCATGTTTATGTAGGTGTTGGGGGGAGTTTAGATATATTACAAAATACTTTTCCTTCTCTATTACAAAGGGATCTTTAAGGGCCCAACCCTATCCCTATGTGTGACTTCCAGACTCTTTTTCTTGCTTGCCCAACATTTTTTTTCCTTCCTCGAACTTTCAAAAGGAATCTAGAGCCAATGCTTTGCCTACCTTTGTCATATCTCATCTCCTAGACATTTAATTCTGTATACTACAGGATTAGCGACAGTGATAGCATTGGTATTTGTTCTTTTCTTCTGATGTGTTTTAAGATGCCCCAGTTCCATTAAAGGTAATCATATTGAATTATTTTAGCCTTTTAATTGTATATATCTTCTATGGTGGTATAATAAAACTTTTAAAATAAATAAATAAATAAATAAACACAACGGAATAGTATGTGCAGCCCAAGTAACTAAGAAATAATTCAATATGTTGCAACTATTATATTTTAAATATATTACCTGTTACTTGACTTTCGTGACTTCAGTTACCTGTATCTGTCTAATTTTACGTTGTCAAAAAGATAATCTGAAAGAGAATTATTTTTATATAACTTTATACTTCTGATACTACTTTATCATATGGTTACTGCCATGAATCTATTACTTCCAATTTCAAACTAAACTTATCAGAGTATGTAAAAAATAGACTAAATATAATATTTGTTTAGAATTTGGGGATCATTTCCCCAAGCATCTACTAGGGATTTTACTCGTCCCTATGGAAAAGGGGATAATACTAGCATACTGTAAATAAGGTCAAGAATTTCAGTAATTGAGAGATAAATTAGGGAAACAACCCTACATATTTTGGTTAAACAGTAAATATGGAGCGTGATGTTGCCTCCAATTGTGGTTAATACAATTTCTTACTGTAGTGGTCTGATTAGTGCTGCTACTTTGGGGAAGCATATTTGTAATATGACAACTCCAAGGACTAGTATCCAAGTATAGATACTGGATGTTTAAGACTTCTTTAAAACTATGACCAGAAGACTGAATAATAAGGGGATCTCAAAATCAGAACTATTACTAAGCCTTGCTCTGTAAGGTGGAGATCTAAGGTAGGATCTGATTTCAGATACCTGATAAGTATTTACATGGAAAAATCCACTATACTCAGATAAGAATTATAGAACCACTACGAAATTCAAAAAAGGGGAAAAATCAACTGCAGATAAAACATACTTTATGGAAACACCTGCTCACAATATAAGGTATTCCAGAAAGAATATTCCAGAAAGATAGTTTATATCACATGAGGACTTTCTTGGATTCGCAGTAGAATCTACAAACTACTTTCTAAGAAATGAGCTGATGCTTTAAGGTGGTAAAGCTGGATGATGTAGTCATGCACTCTTGGAGGGTAATAAGTGCATAGAGATTATCATTTTTGTTGTATGAAATATGCCTCTGTCAGAATGTCTTAAATGATTATTGAATTTTTTTGAAGATGTACTAGATGAAGTCCAAATCTTCTAAGGTTTTATTATCTGAATGGTTGTGACCGTCTTGTAGCTAAGTATATTCTGTCTCATTAGTTTCATATTGAATTTTCTTCGATACCCACCTGAGAATATCTCTATATATAAACCCAAAATCAATATCATATGAACCAAACATGATTATTCTTCTTGCAGTTCTTTATTGCTTTTACCAAACTGCTGTTACTTTTATTTTATTGTTAAGAAATTTTATTGTGTATAATCATTTTTACAGTAGAGATATTTTTCTTGCTTATCCCCAATCTCATAAATGTAGAGAAGCATAATAAAAGCAATGGGGCTTCCCAATAAAATAAAACATTTTAGTGTTTTGAATATTTTTATTGTAATCATATAAATTTTCAGTTCTCTTTTGTTATTGTTTTTGTTTGTTTTATTTTTGTTGTTGTTAGGAGTCCACATCCTGCATGCTCTAGGCTTCTCCTGGGTTTCTGCATTCAGGGATCACTATTGTCAGGTGTGGGGACCATATGCAGTAGCTGGAATAAAACCCTAGGTGACTGCATGCAAGGCAAATGTCCTACCTCCTATACAATTGCTCTGTCCCTGGAAATTTCCAATTCTAAAGTGTAATAAAATTTCCAGCTCCTATATATATTTTTATGTTACTGTTTTATACCACACTATTTTACCAATAATAATTTTTAAGTATATGTGGAGAGTAGGGATCCTTGTTCTTATTGGTAGAAATAGATTAGCAAGTCATCGTTGAAAGCAATATGGAAGCTATTGGAATTAAAAAATAAATTTCTAATTATCTTGCTCTTCTTATCTTGCAAGCCACTAATTTTAAGAGCACTTATATCACCATGTTTATTATGTACTTCTTTATACTATCCAAGATATAGAAACCACCTTATACCCCTATTAATGAATGGTGTGTGTGTGTGTGTGTGTGTGTGTGTGTGTGTGTGTGTGTGTGGGCACATGTGTGTGTTTCCAATGAGATAATGTTTGACTACTAAAAAGATGAATTTCTGGGGCTGCAGCAATAGTCCAGAGGGTAGGGCATTTGCCTTGCATGTGTCTAACCTAGGTTTGATCCCCTGGCATCCCATATGATCCCCTGAGCACCACCAGAAGTAATTTTGAGTGCTGAGCCAGGAGTAACCCTGAGGCACTGCCAGTAGTGAACCCAAAAAGAAAAATAAAGATGAATTTCTGAAATTTGTAATGAATAAGAGGTATAACGCTCAATAATCCCAAACAACTGATAAGCCAAATAAAGCAAAAGTCACCATTTAGACTATATGATCAATTACTCTTTATCAGATGAAGGAAAGAAGTGGATAGATAAATCAGGATAAAGTGAGCAACTGTACAGTGAAGGATAAAGTTGGAAATTTTGAGGTGCCACTCGAGCAAATTGATGAATACCAGGATTCAAGTGATCAAGTGTTCAAGTGACATGCATAAGTATTTTTATTTGTGAACACATAAACATGTTAAAATATAACACTTTAATAAAAACAAAAAAACCCTTTAAAAAAGAACCCAATAAATGGTAGAAAGCTGCCAATTAGAATATGTTTAACATGAAATATGCCAAACCTACCCTGTATTCAAAGGGGGAAATAAGCATTTCTTTATTAAACAGGCCATAAAAATTCCTTTACTTTTATATTTTTTAAATTCTCTCAAGTTTCTGGGGATTAAGATCCACAAATCAAGTAGTAGTAGGATTGTGTTCTCTCTGAAGAGTCAAAGAAAGGAATTTCGTTGATTTTAAGTACTAGCAGCACCCAGTGGTCCTTGGTATACCTTGACTTGTAGTCAATAATTGCACTATTCCAATATCAGCCTCTTTTATGCATAGGACTTTCTTGTGTGGTTTTGTTACATACGTAAATGGAACATTCACAAATGTTTCCTCATGAATTTTGAGGAGATACAATTTACTACACCATATCTAAAAATATCATTAGCTAAAGTTTTGATATGCTTCTTTTCTATCTCATATCTTTTATGAGATTTGGTTATAGGTACTCATCCTTCATATTTTCTTAGTCCTTTTTTGTTGTGATTATTTTTGTGGGACATTAGCTATTTTCCTTCCCATTTCCAGTGTGCTGAGTTAATTGTCCCTTCCTTTTGGTTACAATCAGACTGTTAAGTTTCTTTTTATGTTAATCTTTTATTACATTAAAAGAGCCAGATTACTCCTGGCTCTTTGCTCACGAATTACTTCTGGTGGTGCTCAGTGGACCATTTATCTAAACCACTCATATTTTCTATAATATGAGATCTTATGAAAGATATAAAATTTATTGACACATATTGTTCAAAATCATAACATTTGTATTATACCACTAAAGATTCTGAAAGGCAGGGCAGATAAGTATTTTTAGTATGTTTTTACCTCTTTGGAGAAGAACTTAATCTAGGGAAAATTATCAAACATACAGCTTGTCATCTAATGAGTGGTTATATTCTATATCATATTAAGTTTAGAGATATGCTATAACCTGCTTATATATAAAGAAAGGAAAGTTAGATTTAGGGGAAATATTGTACATGCTTTACTGGGAAGGAATATATACCATCTGTCTCCTCTGGTCCCAGTCATGTTTGGATAGGGAATTGATAGCAGCAGAGTTTGTTTCTTTTGTGTTTATGTGTTCTAAGATTTTATTTGCTATTAGTATTGAGGTACCTTAATCTACTATACTGTTATTGTTTGTGATTTGGACATGCAATGCTACAGCACCTAAAGTTTCTTTCCATGCTGCTTTAAAAGTTAGACTTGACAAAATGTCTAACAGTTCTTCAAAAAGACTGACATCATCACTTATCTGTAAAAAATTTGAAGGTATATACTCTATGAAAATTTAAACAGTGTTACATTTGCTGATTGTTTCTTTTTTTTTCCTTGCTTTTGTGTCACACCCGGTGATGTTCAGGGGTTACTCCTGGCTGTTTGATTATGAATTACGCCTGGTGGTGCTCAGTGGACCATATGTGATGCCTGGGAGGGAATCCTGGTCTCGCCACTTGCAAGGCAAATGCCCTACCCGCTGTGCTATCATTGCAACCCCCTGTTGATTTTTCTTGATTAAAAATATTTAAACTTTTTTTCTACTTGACAAAAATTCATAACCTTAAATGCTCAAAGGAGGTAAATAAAATAAATCTGCAAAGGTGAGAAGTTAAAAATGCTGCAAATTCTATATTCAAAGACCCAAAACAATCTCCCCATCTCAGGCTACTAACTTATTTGAAAATGGACCCAAGATTGCCAGCTTGTGAAATTTTGGTTTTTACAAAGTCAATTATTCCTTCTCTGTGTGTGTGAAACATGTGAATTTAAAATTATACATTGGTCTAAATTAAAAATAATTAAAATTTTATTTACAAATCAAAAATTATACTTTTTGTAGAGAATAATGCTTTTCAAAATTGCAAAAATACTCTATGACTTTTATTCTCAATTTTGCTTTTCATTTATTGGAATGTTCGATTTCCTGGAACATTCACTTCATGTTGTGTAGCTAAAGTACCAGATTGCCACCTGTTAACCCTTGAACAACCCAAGGGCACATAGCATGGAGGGAAAACAATATCTAGAATGTTATGTTATGCTTTCCAAATATGTTAGCATGAAGCTGTTGAACCTTAAAATTGTAATGTCAACTTAAATCCCTCTTTGGCAGTCGATCAATTTTTTTGTCTTTAAAGCATCTGAAAAGGTCAGATGGAGAATTTTTATTCTTTGTCACAAAGACACTAAATTCTAACTGTTGAAATAAGGCAGGAGACTTGGTTAGTCACTTAAAATATGAAGGAAATCAAGACATTCTGCTATTTTTTATTCTCAAAGAATATCTTGTAAAGAATATAGTTAAAGAACTTGATTTTAGTAACTGATGTATATTTAAAAATTATGTTGATATTTTTAGATTTGATTTTCTCATGTAAAACTTTAGCTAGTGATACTATGTTAAATTCATCTACTTTCATAATTCTTATCTATAAATTTGCCAAGGTAATATACATGCTGCCATTTTAAACAGTATTCATAGTATTAATATTCATTGTGTCATATAAGTATTTGAAATGAAGTCTATAATATTTAGAGTTGATATAAAATTGCTTATAAATAGTTCAATACAATGGAAATTATATCACATAGATGACAAGATCATACATATTAATAAGATCAGTTGTTTATCATGTGAAATTGATATTTTTTTCATGTGAAATTGGCCATTAATTGGCTCTCTTAAGTGTGTACTGTTTTCTTATAGTAGTTTAATAAGCTGAAACAAATTGGTGTTTTTTTTTTTTTTTTTTTTTTTTTGCTTTTGGGTCACACCCGACAACGTTCAGGGGTTACTCCTGGCTCTGCACTCAGGAACCACTCTCGGCGGTGCTCTGGGGACCATATGGCACAGGCGGCTGCATGCAAGGCAAACGCCTACCCGCTGGCTATCGCTCTGGCCCTGAATTGGTGTATTTTTAATTACAACTGATTCTGTTGAAATGATTAGTTACCACTTGGTATTCCTTAGAGAGTCTCACCTCTTTGTTCAGTGAAAAGATATAAAGAGTGGAGCCTGAGAGATAGTATAAATCGGTTTGTATTTGCTTTACCTTGCATAGGTCTGACCACTGTTTTATCACCAACACCCCATTTTGTACCCTAAGCACTGCTATGAGTGATCACTGGTCACACCCAAGAGTAAACTCTGAGTACAGTCAAATGAGGTTCCTAAACAAAGCAAACAAAAGTGATAAAAAGATATTTTATGTTTGACTAGAAAATAATTTGTACTACAAATTTGTAAGGGAACAAGGAAAAACTTGAAGCAAAATATTGACCAAAACATGCACCAGAAAATTCATATTTCTATTGTTTCATTCCAGTCATTTCAGTGTGCCTGTGTGAAACAGATGAGATATTAAGGGTAAGCAAACTAAGATGGACTTTATAAATGGATGAATTTATTGCTCTGTAGAAATAACACTACTGTCTACCTAACTGGGTTATACTGGGAACAAAGAATAATAATGTAAATATTTTAATTTGAAATTCTATTTTTCATAGTTTTTACATTGAATGTATATGTACAATATAAATAAATGTTTTTGACTTTTATATTTTAATTTGGAGAGTGATAGGGTTTTGACCCATATCCATGGGTACTTAGTGGTTTCTCCCTGACTATGGGCTCAGGCAACCATATGTGACACTGGGGATTTAGTCAGCACCTATTGTGTACCTTCCCTCCATTTTCTGTCAAATTTTAAATTCTCAGTTTTGAATAAAATAAAATGATCCCGAGGGGAGGTCTGTGCAGCTTAATGTCTATTTAGGAAAGGACAACGAAGCTTTTCAGGGATGATTCATTTGTATGGTGTTAGATAATGCTGGAATGAGTTCAATAACTTTTTTGACAATGAGGGAGCTTTATCATGGTCTTCCCATTGTTCATCGGTTTGCTCGAGTGGGCACCAGTAACATCTCCATACGCTCTGTCACAAGCAAGTGTAACCCAAGGGCATCTGCTTGCTCCAAGGACAGGGAAGAGCCTCAAACCATTCTCAGGTCATGGAATTGAAGTCCATAATTGTTACTAGTTTTTGGCATAACAAATAAATAAAACACAGGTAGATTGCCAGGCTCTGCCATGTAGGTGGTATACGCTCAGTAGAAGGTTCTCATCTCGAGCATTTACTGATGAAACTTAAAGGTGAAAGATCAGGTTTTCTCTTGGATGGAGCTCACGAGAAACTAGAGTCTGGTTGTTGAGAATGACTGACCGCATGATGTGTGGGTTGCACTGGCTTCTTGCTAGGCTTACTGGTATCAGTTAGAACCTGTCTAGAACTGTATAAAATGTATACAATGTATAATTGTGGAAGTTCCTGGGAAGGACCTTATACTAAAATCCATGCCAGTGGAGCTGTGGGTCTGGCATGGGTCTCTCTTCTGAGGCAGCTGGCATGGAGCCGGAGGGATAGGGTAGGGGCCCAAATCTCCACTCCAAGTCTGGCCAGCGTGGTCTCTTCCCCGCACATGTCAGCAAACCCATGCGGCAATGTTGGACTTGGCCAGGGCTGGCCGAGCCCCTTACTGGAAGGTCAGGTCCATGGGATGCTTGCACATGGGGCCGGCTACAGCGCAGCTGTGGGTCTGAAGTAGATGGGTCTGGATCCACTTTATATCTACCTAAAAGAGAGAGCTTTATATCTACCTAAAAGAGTCTTACTAGTTTATAACACCTTGAGTGAGATTAATTAGGAAAAAGTCTAAGTAAATATTTTTTTAATATCAGAAACTGAGGGAAAAATTAGGGTTTGAGGAATAAACTTAAAAATGAAAAAAGATTTCTAATTGTTTATGTCACTGTGATTAAATTTAAAATATTTAATTAGTAAAAAAAAAGATGGTAATACTCCCTAGAGCTTTGTACAGATTCAATGCGGTTCCTATAAGGATTCCCATGACATTCTTTAAAGAAATTGACCAAACACTTCTGAAATTCGTATGGAATAATAAACCCCCACGGATAGCTAAAGCAATCCTTGGGAAGAAGAAGATGGGAGGCATCACCTTTCCCAACCTCAAACTGTACTACAAAGCAGCAGTAATTAAAACAGCGTGGTACTGGAATAAAAACAGACCAGTGGACCTATGGAATAGAGTTGAGTATCCTGACACTCACCCTCAAAGACATGATCAGTTAATCTTTGATAAAGGTGCAAAGAGTCCAAACTGGAGTAAGGGAAAGCCTCTTCAACAAGTGGTGCTGGGAAAACTGGACAGCTACATGTAAAAATGAATTTGGACCTGTGTCTAACACCTTGCACAGAAATCAGTTCAAAATGGATTAAAGATCTCAATATCAGACCTGAATCCATAAAGTACGTTGAAGAAAATATAGGAAAAACCCTCCACGACATCGATGCTAAAGACATCTTCAAAGGTGAAACACCATTAACAAAGCAACTAGAAGAAAATATAAATATATGGGACTACATGAAACTGAAGAGCTTCTGCACCTCGAAAGAAACAGTGACCAAGATAGAAAGACAGTCGTGGGAATGGGAAAAGAATATTCACCCAATACCCATCTGATAAGGGGGTTAATATCCAGGATATATCAGGCACTGGTACAGCTATATAAGAAAAAACAGTCAACCCCATTAGAAAATGGGGGAGAGAAGATGAACAGAAACTTTGACAAGGAAGAAATCCGAATGGCCAAAAGGCATATGAAAAAATGCTCATCATCACTAATCATCAGAGAGATGCAAATCAAAACAACAATGAGATATCACCTCACACCACAGAGAATGGCCCATATCCAAAAGGGTAAAAGCAACAAGTGCTGGCGTGGATGTGGGGAAAAGGGGACTCTCATACACTGTTGGTGGGAATGTCGACTTGTACAACCTTTCTGGAAAACAATATGGACATTCCTCCAAAGACTAGAAATTGAGCTCCCCTTTGACCCAGCCATACCACTCCTGGGAATATACCCTGGAAAGCCAAAACACACAGCGGAAACACAATCCGCACTTTTATTTTCATAGCAGCACTATTCACAATAGCCAGAACCTGTAAACAACCAGTATGCCCGAGAACTGATGACTGGATAAAGAAAACTGTGGTACATCTACACAATGGAATACTATGCAGCTGTCAGAAAAAATGAAGTTATGAAATTTTGCTATAAATGAATGGATATGGAAAGAATCATGTTGAGTGAAATTAGTCAGAAGGAAAGAGAGAGACATAGAATGACTGCATTTATTTGCATGACATAAATATACTAGGTGATCTTACCAAAGTGGAAATTACCACAAGCGTGTGGGAGTCAGAGGTTAGTTTAGATAGAGTAGGGAACATGTGTGAATAAATGTCTAAAGTTCTGATACTAACATAGAACTGAGCATTAAATACAGACAAAAAATGCAAATGATGGCTTCTAAGTGTGCAGTAGTGCAACCCACAATGTGTGGGAGAAGGAGGAGAGAGAGAGGGAGAGGAGAGGAGATAAAGAACGTGCCATTTAGGCAGGATGTGAGGGGGAGGGAATTGGGGACATGGATGGTGGCTGAGGGGCACTGGTGGAGGGCGGGTGCTGGAACCAAGCGTGAAACAACGTTGTAATTGTATATCTCACGGTGGTATAATAAAATGTTAAAAAAAATGAAAAAAGACATTTATTTATATTCATAATAATAATTTAATAAGGAGTAATTAATATACAATGAAAATCCATGTTCTTGCACTATAGAAAGCAGGCAGATGGGGGAATTGCACAACTATCATCACTATGTGATTTCAGAGTATTTCAACACCTTAAAAGAACTTTTCATAAACAAAAATAGTTACTACCCATTGTTCTCTTCCAGGGCTTGTCATGACTCAATATAATTTTTATCTCTGTGGATTTTGCCTTCTGAATATTTTATATAAATGGAATCACACAATATATGTCCAAGTCATTTTTATTTAACACAATGTTTCAAGGTTCACCCGTGTTATAGCATCTATCAGACTTTGTGACAAGAAGATGCCATTGGGCTACACTGACACGTGACAGGGACAAAATGGAAACATTATAGGTGCCCGCTCAACAAATCGATGAATAACAGGATGTCAAGTGATCAAGTGAATGGCATAGTAGGATTATGCCATTTTGTCTATTCATTTGATACCTGGAATATTCTCTCTCTTTGACTAAGAATGTTGTTTCTGTGAGCATTCTTGTACATTTTTTTGTATGAACACATTTTAAACTTTCACATAAATGTGCTCTACATTTGGAATAACTAGATCATGAATTTATTCGATATTCATAACTATAAATAATGACCAAATTGTTTTCCCAGATTACGCCACACCATTTCACAGTTACAACTATGTATGAAGTTTGAACATCTTTGGCAAACTTCAGTATTCTCTATCCCATGTGTACTTGTTATCCTAATCACTTGATCACAATATACCATTATTCATCAATTTGCCTCGAGCGAGCACCAGTAACATTTCTATTTGACCCTATCACGTGCCAGTGTAGTCCCATGACATCTGCTTGCTTCAGGAATATTAAGAGCCTCAAATCGTTTTTTTGGGTCTTGACGAAGAAGTATGAACATCTTGTAGGTGGGTGGCCATGAGATCTTTTGAGGTCCTATGGGATCCAATCGTAACGCTTACTTAGTCCCACGGTTGTCTCCAAATCGCATTACATGTCCAGCTCATCTGATTTTCGGCACCTTGGCAAACGAGACAGCTTCCCTGACTCTGGATCATCGGCAGAGGTCAGAATTCAGGTTCCTTCTCTCACTTGCGTGAGGCATGCTATTCTAAACATAACTCTTTCGATTCCTCTTTGGAGACCCAAATAGCATTTTCATCCTGCTTTCTTAGGGCACAGGTCTCTGAGGTATATGAGGAAGAGTGGAGTCGAAGAAATGTACCCAAAGATGAGGTTCTTTGTTCTTTTAGCTATTTCTTTGATGCCTTGAAGGTTTTCCATGCCACTCTCTTCTTCCCTGCGGAGCTCAGGTCTTAGGTCACTCATCATGTTGAGTTCTCGACCTAGGTAAACATAACTGCTGCATTCAGAGGTATTTTTTTCCATTTAGGAGAATAGGCCTCTGAACTAGTTCCTTTTTCATAAACATAGTTTTTGTTGAGATTCAGTAGTAGACCTATCTTTCCACACAGTCGGTCAAAGTCAGCCAGCATTTGTACCATTTGGCTAATGTTTGGTGTTATTAGAATGATGTCATCAGCGCAGAGGTGGTATACTTGCTGACTGTCTACCTTCCCATTCTAATTGTCGCATGATGTTCTCTAAGGGTGTTGCTGAAGGGTTTCGGAAATGGTATCACCCTGCCGAACCTCTCTTTTAACATCAATGATCACTTCCTTGTAGAATGGTGAGATCCTGGTGGTAAATCCATAATACAGCTCACAGAGAATCTTGATGTATTGGGTTTGAACACTCTGTTTTTGCTAAGGCTTTGATGACTGCTTCATTCTCAAACAGAATCAAAGGCTTTCTTAAATCAATGAATGTGAGACAGAGCGGCATCTTGAACTCCCTACTAACCTCAATGAGCTTGGTGACTGTGATGATGGTCGACTGTGCTGAACCCTTTTGGGACCTCAACTTGCTCGCATGGTGTCCTTCAACTAATGTTCTGCCAATCCTGTTCAGGATAACTCAAGTGAACAGCTTGTAGATGATGGACAACAGGCAGATGAGGTGGTAGTTGCCAATGTCGTGGATGTCTCCCTTCTTGAACAGTATAACTGTCCTGCTGGTTTTCCACTGGGAGGGCACCTTGCATTCAGACAGGTAGCTTGGAAATGCCAAGCCAGTGTATTTGTGAATACTGATGACAGATTCTACAGGTGTATGGGTCTGACTTTGTCTGGGCCTGGTGCTGTTCCCTTCTTTACCGAAATGGCATGTAGGATTTCAGAAAGGAGAATATTGGGAATGACATATCCATCCTGCGGAATTTGGCATGTGGGCAGGTGGACATGGCTGTCAGGGAGATATGAGTAGAAGTCATGGATAATCTCCATTGTCTTTCTGGAAGATGTGATAGATCCATCAGGACGCTGGAGGGCCGGCTATCTTGGTCTTATAGCTGGCAAAGGACAAACGGGCATTGTGAATGCTTTTCCAGGCTTCTGCTGCATTGGCCAGTTTTTCTGCTTCTCTCTTTGATGTCTTCCTTTAAAAAAATTTAAAAAAAATTATTATACCACTGTTAGATATACAATTACAAGATGTTCATGTTTGAATTTTGGTTCTACAGTATTCCAACACTCCATCTCTCCTCCACCCTGTCCATCTCCCATTACCAATGTCCCCACGTCCCTCACCGCCTGCCCAGCCTGCCTCCATGGTCAAGTTATTAATCTTCTTTATCTTTTTCTTCTCTCTCCTTCTTGCTTCCTTTTCCTACAATGTGAAGGTAATATATTCTAGGAATATGATTGGTTCAACTAGTTTTATGTACCGGTCCGACTACAAAAATGGTGTAGCTATTATGGTTAGCGAGTCTCATCCAGCTACTTCCCTGAGGCCCTATAGAGGTTATAGGCCCACTACCAAAACCCATCTTGCCTCCCTGGGAGTCCCATGGTCAGCCAGGCTAGCGGAGAGCTGGATGGCAGCTCTCCCCTGTGCTTCTGAATTTCTGCATCATGGCTGAGAGCCCCAAAGGCAGTTGTGGGCGGCCACCCACGATCGCCTTGAGACTCCTCGGGATGGGTCAGAGAGGGTAAGGGGTAGCCCTGCTCAATCTCCAGGAATGCCCGTGACTTGCCTCTGAGAGCCCCTACCTGGGCTTGAACTCAGTTGCTCTGAGCTGATCTTGAGATCAGTGTCTCTCTTGAATGGGTTCTGATGAGCTGTGGGTCTGGACCGCGAAAATGGTGGCTATTACAGTGATAGAGTCTCATCCGGCTGCTTGAGACCCTACAGAGGTGATGGCCCAGCATGCAACCTGAGGTCTTCCTTTATCACTTATCTGCACTGCTTTGCGAGCTTGGATGTCAGCATTTGGTCACCTGAGGCTTGTGCCTTGCCACGCTGGTGCAATGAGCTTGAGAGTTTTTGAAGACAGGCGCCCTTATGTGTCTTTCTTTCTTGGCGTTTCTTCGCACAGTCATGGAGGTGCTGAACCAGTTGGTTGTATTCTTCAACAATGTCGCCAATGATCGCTTCTTCCCATGTTGCCACAATAGAGCAAAGAGTTCCCAGTTGGTGGTCATTCTGGGAGTTCTCTTCTTAAGCTTTGCAGCCTTTTCTCTCCATTATGGGGAGTAGAATTTTTAACGAAGATGGTGGTCTGATCCTGTTTGGAAATTTGGATTGACAGTGACATTGGTCAGGCAAAACCGTCAATTGAATATGATGTGGTCAATTTCATTGTTGAACTATTCACCAGGAGATTCCCATGTCCAACGCTTTCGCTTCAGCGTTTCTGGAACTGTGAGTTCCCATGAATGGTCTTGGTGAACATGATGAACTCAGTCTCTCACCCTGTTTGTTCCATTCTAGGCCATGGGTCCTGATGTGGAGTTCTTCAGCTGATCTCCTTCCTACCTTGGCATTAAAATCACTAACTATGTTCTTGTAGAAGATCATAGTTTTCCTAATAAGCAAAATATATCTTATATTATCCTAATAAGTAAAATATATATCGATGGAGAGTTTCTGTTTTCGATTTTATTCATTTCTGGTTCTGTTTGCTTTTCCCAATATGTGAAGTTCCCAATATGATTTTCATATGATTTTTAGGCACTTCTGTATCTTCTTTATACAAGTATACTTTATAACCTTTTGTTTATCTTTAATTGGATTTTATTTTTAAGTCTTTACTTGTTTCAGTACACTGTTGCCCAGAGCTTCTTCATCTTGCCTGGAGTTACCTCCCTGCAGGACACTTTGTAGATTATGGGTGGAAGACAGTTTGATATGTGGCAGTATATCTTACCATGTATTCTATGTTGACTGGCATAAATATTTTATTTCATGCTACCACAATCATCATGGGACTAGATAGATCTTACTTGTATATTTGCCTGGTTACACTGGATCTCTAACTAATTTAGACCAGAAAGAAATGCTGTTTGCCTCCAAGCAAGTAAGCATGGCCTCTAATTAGCTTAAATGCTAACATACAAATCAACTATGAAGTAAAGATGAGAATTTTGTGAAAGCCAGAGAAATATCTACCTGGTTGTAGAATATCCACTGGTACAGATCCATGCCCTACCCTCACTCTACCCTGCTCAGGCACTTCAAAGGCAGACCTTCACTGGGCAACATTAACATTTCAATGGAACTAGGTGAAGTCTTGGGGAGAAGTTACCTGAGGGAATTGACCCTAACTGCTTTCCCATTGTGTGGGTGGTCTGAATGAAAAGTTATGAAAGCTGCACCCTTTTTACTCTTTTTTACTTTTTTGCTTTTCACTTTCTCCCTCTGCTCTCCTCCTCTCTTTTCTTATCCCTGTTGGGCCTTAGCACAGGTTAATGGCCACCTTGGCCTAGTATTCTAAAACCTACACGTAGTCAAGCCCAGCTAGGAACATAGGTCTGGGGTTTCCTGTTATTAAAATTGTATTCCAGAACAAGTGTGAGTAAAGCCTTTTAAAACTTTGGTGGATACTTGCCTCTTTTCCCATCCATTGGCTACCGATTGCCTGAGGTAGAAGGGGGATCCCTAGACCCTGCTCCCAGATTTTGCTGGGACACCCAGTATTCCCCAACAAGTGGAGGTCCCACTGAGATTCCTGCTCTGCTCCCGGATTTTGTTGGGACACACAGCATATCCAGCATTTACTTGTGCTTTATTTTTGGGGCTATAATTACCAGATGGATGATTTGAAATGTACTCTCTCCTTCGTCATCTATTCACTGGTTTGAAGATAACCTTTGAAGCAAAATTTTTTTATATATTTAGAAAATTACAGTTAATTATATTTATACTCTTTGAAAAGCAAGTTCAAAGAATGATGGGAGTTTTAAAAGATGTATACCAGACAATACTGAGTGTGTACAGGGGTGAAAAGGTAACTTTATTACTTGCAGTTAGTAGGAACTTTAATATTTGTTAAACTTAAAAAATATTTGAGACTGGATAAAATTTAAATAAAATAAGTTAAAATTTGAGAATATTTCAAGCAACCCTTTAGCTTGTAGTAGTTAATTTTGGTTCCTACAACAAGTACCACCACATTTTAAAAATCTTTTATCCATTCATATAACTACATTTGGTATTCTTTAATCTCTTCAACTCCATTGTTCTCCCTGTATTAACATATGCCTCAGAGACCTGGGTCCTACAAAGCAGGGTGAGAATGCTATTCAGGTCTCCCAAGGAGGAATTTAAAGAGCTACTCTTGAATATCATGCCTCACTCCAAGTGAGAGAAGGAATCTGAAGTTCCGACCTCCGGCCACTGTTCCAGAGTCAGGCACGCTGTTTCGCTTGCCAAGGCATCAAAAATCAATTGGGCTGGACATGTAATAAGATTTGGAGATGACTGCTGGACTAGGGCCATTATGGGCTGGATCCCACGGGATGTCAAAGATCACGTGGCCGCCCACCTACAAGATGGTCAGACTTCTTCGTCAAGACCCTGAAGAACGGCTCTTCGTATTTCTGAAGCAACCAGATGCTATTGGGCTCCACTGGCACGTGATAGGGTCAAATGGAAATGTTACTGGCACCCGCTTGAGCAAATCAATGAATAACGGTATGCCAAGTGATCAAGTGATCAAGGATCCCACAATGAATGCAGTCATTCTATACCTATCCTTTTCCTTCCTGGCTAATTTCAGTCAGCATGATGATCTCATTTGTAGGCAAATTTCATGTCTTTGTTTTCCCTGACAGCTGCATAATATTCCATTATGTAAATATACTTAGTTTCTTAATCCAGTCTTCTGTTCTCAGGCAGTCAGATTGCTTCCAGATTCTGGCTACTGTGAATAGTGCAGTAAGTACAGAATTTAGAAGTGCACATGGTGTTTCGGCTATGTCATTGGGCCCCATGGTTATATTCTCAGGAATGTATTGATGGGTCAAATGAAAGCTCAATATCTAGGTTTTTTGAGGAATGTTCTTATTGTTTATCAAAATGTGTGGATTAGTTTGCATTCCCACCAAAGTGAATGAGTGTCCCTTTCTCCCTGCAATTGTGTCAGTACTGGTTGTTCTTGCTCTTGGATGTGTGCCAATCTCTGTGGGGTGAGAAGGTAACTCTCTGTTGTTTTTATTTGCATCTCCCTGATGTTTAACGGTGAAGATCACTTTTTCATATGCCTTATTATTCAAATTTCCTCTTTGAGGAAATTTCTGCTCATTTCTTCTCCCAATTATTTTTTTGACTCCCCCCTTCCCCTCCCTCCCCCTCTTCCTCCTCTCCCCTCCTTGCCCCTCCTCTCCCTCCTTTCCCCTCCTCTCCTCCCCTTCTCCTTCCACTCCTCCCTCTCCTCTCCTCTCCTCTCTCCTCTCCTCTCCTCCTCTCCTCCTCTCTCCCTCCCCTACCCCCTCCTTTTCCTCTCTCCTCTCCTCTCCTCTCCCCTCCCCCTCTCCCACCATTCCTCTCTCCCTCTCTCTCTCCTCCCTTCTCTGCCTCCCTCCCCTCTCCTCTCATTCCCTTTCCCTCTCTCTCCTCTCCTCTCCCCTTCTCTGCCCTCTCCCTCCCTCCCCTCTCTTCTCCCTCCTTTCCCTCCTCCCCTCCCCTTCCCTCCTCCCGCCCCTATCCTCCTCCCCTCCTCCCCCCCTCCCCTCCCTCTCCTCTCCTCTCTTCCCTCCTCCCTCTCCTCCCTCCTCCTCCATATCCCCTCCTCTTTTCCTCCTCCTCTCCTCCCTCCTCCTCTCCTCCTCTCCCTCCTCCCTCTCCTCTCCTCTCCTCCCCTTTCCTCTCCCAACTCTCTCCCCTCCTCTTTTCCCTCCTCCTCCCCTCCTCCCTTCCCCTTTTCCCTCTCTCCTGTCCTCTCTTCTCCTCTGCTCTCCTCCACTCTCCTCTCCTCTCCCCTCTCCTCTCCTCTCTCCTCTCCCCACTCCCCCTCCTTTCCCTCTCCCCTTCTCTCCCCTCTCCCTCCCTCCTCCTCTCCTCCTCTCCCCTCCTCTCCCTTCCTCCCCTCCCTCCCTCTCTCTCTCTTCTTCCCTCCTTTCCTTTGCTTTCCTTTCCTTCCATGTTTTGTTTTTGATCCCACCCTGCCATGTTTAGGCTTTCTCCTGGGCACAGGGGCTCTGTGCTCAGCAGTCACTCCTGCTTGGGAGAACATATGGTGTTTCCATTCCATTCCTTGGAATGGAACTCAGCGTGGCTACATTTAAGTCAAACATCCTACCCACTGTGCTATATCTCAGTACCCAGCTCAGTTTTCACTGACAGTGTCAGTACCACTCAGTCTTAAGATCTGCACTCAACAGTGTCAGTGATGATTCCAGTAATCACAACTGTTTTGTTTAATAAAGAGAGTTGATTATTTTATTGCCTGTGCTGATCATCTCAGTGTTTGGTGCCAATTATCTTATATTTGGGAAAGTTAGGAAAAAAGAAGTAAAATATTAAATATATACTCACACTATTTAACCATTTTATCTTCTGTCTTAGCATTTTTTCTTTCTTTCAAATTTATATTATATTTTTGTGATATATTTCACAATCTACTCAGTTTTTAACTTTCAAATAAGCATTGAAATATTAAGTACCGTTATCACTCTGAACTTATTTATACAATTTATCATATTATGGGAGATTTGGGCCCTTTGATTACCTCAATCCATTTCTTCCACCCCATACTATCACTGGCAGTCACCATATATGTTCAATCTGTTATTGGTACTTTGAATTATTTGAATTCCACATGGGAGATGATATTGTATGGTACATGATATCATTCCACATGATATTGTACAGCATTCCTTTCTCTATCAGTCTCATTTCACTAAACACAATTCCCTTAAGTCCAACTAAGGACCAATTTTTATCATATAGCTCTTACCCATAATTTGGAAGATATATACCTAAGGATTTCATTTGGGATGTTAATGTGAATTTTGAATTTAATTTTAATTTTTGACTTGTTTATTGCTGTATAGTAATTGACTTTTGCATATTAACTTTGTATACTGCCATCTGTTGTAATTTTTTAAACCGGTTCCAAGTTTATTTCTTTGAAGCTTCAGATTTTCTACATAAATGATCATGTAATCTGTGAATAAAATAGTTTTATATATTCCTCTGTAATCTGTATACCTTTAACTGCCTTATATTTCCTCCTTCCTAGGAAAGACTTCTAGTGTCACATTGTAAAGGATAACTAAAGGAGTCTTCTTTAATTAATGCTTGATCTTAGTGAGAAAGGCTTTAGTCGCCTGTCGTAATAGTCATAATCATTGTAATAGGTTATACTTGTTAGAGTTTTTGTAGATAGTCTCGGTCAAGCTGAGAAAGTTCTGTTTCTTGCTAACTGGGATTTTTGTTTTTTAAATCAGTGAACGAATGTTGCATTTTTTCGAGTGATTTCCATATCTACTAATATAATCATTATTGTTTTCTATTTTATCTGTTGATATTATGGGTTATGTTAATTAGTTTTTTAAAAGTAAACCATTTATCTATCTTGAATAAATCTCACTTGGTTATGTCTTCTAATTCTTCTTATAATTTTTGATAAGGTATTTAATAATTTGTAGAGATTTATATCTGTGTTCATGAGAGATCTGCAGTTTTCCTTACTTATGATGTTATTGTGTGTTTTCAGTGTTAGGGCAATGCTAGGAGTTAGGATATTTTTCATTTTCTTCTATCATGTACAGGATAGAGAAGTGATGCAATTAAGTCCTTAAATATTTCATATTTTTAATCAGTATTACCATCTGGAACTTTTTATATTCAAAGATGTTTTATTGATTTAGCTTTCTTGTAGTAAATGACCAATTTAAATGTTCTATTATATGTGAATCTTGGTAGATTATATATTTTAAGTTTGTCATTCATTTTAGCTATATTATAGCATGGGCATAAAGTATCTCATGGAATTCCTTGATTGGTATTTTCTTTCATAGGACATGGCATCTGATATTAGTAGTTTGTGTATTTTTTCCGTCTTATCCTGTAGAGAAGCTTTTAAAATTATATTAAAAAGAAATATTTAAATTTTATCAATTACTTCACTAATTCCATCTGTTTTTATTTTATGGATTTTGGTTATATTCCTTTATTCTTTGCATTGTAAAGAAATTTCTTGTCTTGTGATAATTCCAGATGTTGCAAATTTAGATTGTTGATGATATAGACTTCTCTTTTTAATAACCTATACTATAAATTTCTCATGTATCACTTTTTTTGTTATACACTATAAATTTAGACTAGTAGTGTTTACATTTGGGATTAAATATTCCAAAGTATTTTGGGGGGTTCAAAATTATTTTTAAGTGTCTCTTGATATTTATTGTTTAGTTTGTGTGTTTTACTTAGTAGCATATTGTAGTGTAGAATTTTTTCTAAAGCTAAATGTAATTCATAAGAATCTCCATGTTTTAGAATTTCAGTTCTTTTTCTGTTATTCCTGCTTTAGTTGCAGTGTGATCTGAAAGAACATATTATATGGTTTCTGTTGTTTTAAGTAGATGAAGGCATGTCTAATGACCCATGTGGCCTATCTTCAGTGTTTTGTACAATCTTAGAAGACTCTGTTCATGTAGATTGCTAGATAAAATCTGTAGATTTTCCCCATATTCAGCTTATTGGTGGCATATATGAGTCCAGGCATGCCGCTGGTGATTTTCTGTTGGTAAATATGTTCATGTCTGAGAGAATTCTGACAAATTATCAAACTATGATATTTGGCTAATACATTTCTTCTCAGAGCATGATAACAATTAAAAAATAAGTTACTGATTTAGTTGGGCCAGAGAATGGATGGACGCGCCTGACTACGGATCAGAAAAAATAAGTTACTGATTTAATTTTTGATTCTAAGTGTAAATTTTTATATATTTAGGATATAATTTTGCTATTCTACATATACCATAAAATAACAGTATTTTAAAGAAATTAAACTTTATAACACTTTATTAATCTTTTTTTTATAACATACTTTTATTTTTTCTTTTAATATATTTTATTATACCACCGTGAGATATACAGTTACAAAAGATGCTCATAAGATGTTTATATTTGGGTTTTGCCATACATTTTTCCAGCACCCATCCTTCCACCAGTCCCCATTTCCCACCACCAATGTCCCAATTCCCCCCTCCCTAGCCTGCCTCTGTGGCAGGTTATTTATTCTCTTCTATTTAATTTTAAGCTTTTCAGGAACTTCCCTTTTTTTAACCTCAATTCTGACATGAGAATCTAATAATTTGTTTTCATTAGACATCGTTGCTTATTTGTGTATTTATATGCCAGATATTCTTTCTATGATGTTAGCATGGTTTATTTTTCTCTGTTCATTTACTCTAACCAAATGAGGGAGCTCCTACTTAACGTCATTAATAAATCTTAGGAAACTGTAGTTTTGGGCAAATTGATGTAAAACAAAAGAAGTTTTACAAAAAGTGTTATTCCACCCACTTTTTAGAGTGAGATTATTTTCCCTACATCAGTAACAAATGACGGAGAATTCAGTGGTAATATCTGTGTGCCTATATATTTCATGTGTTAGTTATTTTGTAGGTAATGGACACCTCAGTCATATTTTTTTGTTACTCCTTGACAATTTTTTTCTTCTTTTTATAAATTAATATTTTATTATACCACCGTAAGATATATGATTACAAAGATGTTCATGTTTGGATTTCGGTTATACAGTGTTACAGCACTTGCCCCTCCACCAGTGCCCATTTCCCCTACCAACATCCCCAGTCCCTCCCCTGCCACCCTAGCTTGCCTCTATGGCAGGTTCTTTAATCTCTCTTCTCTCTTTCTCTTCCTCCTCTACACATTATGGATTTCAGTACACATATTGAGAGGTTATCATGTGTATTCCTTTGACTATATTCAATGCTCAGTTCAGGCTGGTATTATCATTTTTGACGATTATTAGCACATTGTTTCCTTCTCTGTCTTAGCTAACCTCTGACTCCCACATGTTTGAGGTAGATTTCACCTATTGACAAGATCTCCTGATCCAGTTTTGCCTAACCTTGATATCATTATCATACTATATATCTCTTTATATATACATATATATTTATATATATGATATCATGCAAATAAATGCAGTCATTCTATATCTGTCTTTTTCCTTCTGGCTAATTTCACTCAATATGATCCTCCCATGATCATCCATATATGGGCAAATTTCATAACTTCATTTTTCCTGACAGCTGCATAGTATTCCATAGCTCAGATGTACCAAAGTTTCTTTATCCAGTCATTAGTTCTTGGGCACTCTGGTTGTTTCCAGATTCTGGCTATTGTGGATAGTGTTGCTATGAAAATAAAAGTGTAGATGTTGTTTCTGTGTGTGTTTTTGGCTTCCCAGGGTATATTTCCAGGAGTGGTATGGCTGGGTCAAACGGGAGCTCAATTTCTAGCCTTCAATACATGATCATTTAATCTTTGATAAAGGAGCAAAAAGTATGAAATGGGACAAGGAATGCATCTTCAACAAGTTATGCTGGGAACACTGGCAGCTATGTGTAAAAATTGAATTTGGACCTCTGTCTAACACCATGCACTAAAGTGAGATCAAAATGGATTAAAGATATAATATCAGACCTGAATCCATAAAAGTACATTGAAGAAAGTATAGGAAAAACCCTTTACAGCATTGAACCTAAAGGGATCTTCAAAGATGAAACATTACTAACAACGCAATAAAAGCAAAGATAAACATATGGGAGTATATGAAACATAAAACCATCTTCACCTTTAAAGAAACAGTGACCAAGACACAAAGACAGTCCACAGAATGGGAAAAAAATATTCACCCAAGGCCCAACTGATAAAGGATTAATATCCAGCATATATTAGGCACTCATAGAACTTTACAAGAAAACAGCCAACCCCATCAAAAATGGGGAGAAATGAACTGAAACTTTGACAAAGAAATTTGAATGGCCAAAAGACATATTATAAACTGCTCATCATCACTAATCATCAGAGAGATGCAAATCAAAACTACAATGAGATATCACCTCACACCACAGAGACTGGCACATACCCAAAAGACCAAGGACAAGTGCTGGTGTGGATGCAGGGAGAAAGGGACTCTCATCCATTGTTGGTTGGAATGTCGACTGGTACAGCCTTTGGAAAACAATATGGACGGTTTCTCCAAAGACTAGAAATTTCTTTCTTCTAATTGGTGCTGTTAGACAAATGTAAGGAATTAGCCAGGGGGTAGTAATAGTAAAGGGGGCAGTATGCAGTGCCGTCTGTCCATTCGCTTTAAGAAGGTAGAATTTTAGGGCAGGAGGTTGCTGAGTATTTTTTTTTTTTCTGAAAGGGGCAGTAGACCAAGTAAGTTTAGGAACCTCAGATTTAAGCTATTATTTTGTAATGAGTTATTGATAGTTGTGAAATATCTATTGTTTTTTCTATTGCAAAAATTATTTTGCCTTTGTTCTCTATTCCTAGTTTTTCCACTTCTTTCTGACTTTATACTATTTTTTTTTTGGTGGGGGCACACCTACCTCTGCTCAAGGCTTACTATGGCTCTATGCTCAAGTTTCATTGTTGGCAGAGCTGAGGAACCATATTGGGTGCTGGGGGAATTAAACCTGGCTAGGTCACATGCAAGAAAAATATCTTACCTATGGTCCCTTAACTACTGTTTTATGATTCCTTTTATAGTATCTTAGTATATCAGTTGTTTCTATTTTGTAATTATTTGGTGTTTGTTCACTAAGTGGACATTTACAACTAATCTGTTTACTTCTGAAAGCTCCATATCACTTGATATATAGTGTCAGTTCCTTTCAATAAAGCCAGTTTGAGTTATGTTTCACATCCCTTGTATCATTTATACTCTAAATTTTTATTTTATATAAATGTGCATATACATACATGCTTGCATGATATATATTTAAGTAAAATTATAAGTCATGATTTTATTGTTTTGAGCAATTATCTTATATTTCAACTATGAAATGACAGACGTATTTTTATGTATTTCTTGTTAATTTACTTCCTCAAATAGACCAAATATTCTTACTTTATGATTGCCTAATTATTCTCTTTCTTTCTAAAAACAGTTTCCTACCTTTTTCTTGTATTTATACATGTCAACAAAATTTTCTCTTAATTAGTTTGATCACTTGATCACTTGAATCCAGTTATTCATCGATTTGCTCCAGCGGGCTCCAGTAACATTTCCATTGGACCCTATCACGTGCCAATGTAGCCCAATGGCATCTGGTTGATTCAGGGATATGAAGATCCTCAAACCGTTCCTTCAGGGTCTTGACAAGGAAGTCTGACCATCTTGTAGGTGGGCGGCCACGTGATCTTTTGACATCCTGTGGGATCCAGTCGGTAATGGCTCTAGTCCAGCGGTTGTCTCCTGTCGGGAACGCCGCCGGGGTCCCCGACATTTGGCGTCCCTGGGTGGGCCCGACGAACATGGTCTGGTCTAATTATCATCGGACAGAGACCATCTGCCTCCGACCATGAGTAAAATGATGGATATCTCATGGTATAGATACATTGTATCTTTTATTGGCTCAGAACCATACATAGCCCAGTCTATAAAGTTCCTTTCTGAGAACTACGCTATCTTTTCACAAATCATCTGGGTCCTTGCGATTTTTAAACTGTACCTTTGTGGTAAGAACAATGTTTAATAGAGAGAGGGAAGAAAGTAATAAATTAAATGCAATCTTAAGGGATGAGGTTTACTCAGCGATTGAAGAAATAAGTGAGGATCATAAAACTACAGGTAGACTGGTCTTAAAGCTTGAGGACAGAATTATTAAACAGAGTTTAAAATTTGGAAAGAAATTAGAATAACAGGAAAGTAAAATTATTAAACAGATTTTAAAATTTGAGGAAAAATTAGAAGAACGGGATTTAAAATTCAAAAGAAAAATTAGAAGAACAGGATTTAAAATTCAAAGAAAAAATTAGAAGAACAGGATTTAAAATTCAAAGAAAAATTAGAAGAACAGGATTTAAAATTCAAAGAAAAATTAGAAGAACAGGAAAGTAAAATTATTAAACAGGATTTAAAATTTGAATTAAAGTTTGAAGAACAGAAGAAGGATATCGATAAAATCAGCATTATCTTAGAGGAAGAAATTGACAGACAGAGAGATAGAATAGATGGACAGAAAGAGGAGGGTTTGGAAGTTACACATAAGATTAAAAGAACAAAAGGAAGAAACATATAGGGAATTTGAAAACTTAAACCAAGAAATGGATGTATTACGCAGGGAGATTTCTGATTTCATAACTTATCAATCAGGACCTAGCGCATACCCAATACTGAGGCGTGAACCAACTAAAAGCCATTCACAAACACGCCCCAAAGCTGTAGACTTGAAAAAGGTGTATACATTCCCAGCAAAAAATTCTAAAAAGAATTCTAATGTGGCTGATAACTTGGGAGGAGGAACAGGAAAACCCAGATGAGGCAAATTCCCAAGCTGAAAATCTCCCCAGAGTTAATACCCTCAATGGGGTAGATGTTCCTCTGCAGATACCACAAGCTCTGATGAGGAAGAATGGGAGGAACAGATTAGCTCGAGTCAAAGAGCAAAGCACAGCAATCTTTCTAATGACCAATCTAAAGATAAAAGTAAACCAATTCATGAAGACTTAAAAATTTGAGGCAATAACCCCGTTTAGGAAGGCTTGCGACAGGTTTGGAATATCAAGTCCTTATACTTTAAAATATTTAGCTGATTGAGC